>JABUQX010112769.1:25000-30817 GCA_015478945.1 Trachelipus rathkii | reverse complement strand
TAAAGCTGTAACTCAATAAGGTAATAGAGCAATTAGCCCTGATAGAGCTATCTCATTCACTATGATATATGCCTCGGTTTTACTGGTTTAATGCTTTACGCACATGGTTTACTGATACAACTCGATTTTGCCAAACATTTTATATTATTATATATAATTATATATATAATATAATATATATATATATATTTATATATATTATTATATTTATATATTTTTATATATATTTATATTTATATAATATTATTATTTATTAATATATATACTATATATATATATAAATATATATATAGATATATATATACTAATTATATTATATATATATATATATATATTTATTAGTTATATATATATATCTATATATATTTATATATATAATATATATATATTATATATATATATATATAATATTTAATATATATATATAATATATATATTATATATATATTATATATATATAGTATATATATATATATTTAACGTCTTATATTAATGCGACTTATTATTTATCATGATCTATACTATATATATATATATATATATATATATATTATCTATATATATATATATATATATATATAATATATATATATCTATATATAATCTTCTCTATGTATAAGTTGCCGAAAAAGTTGTTTATTCTTAAAAAATACTTATTACATAATTACTATATTAGGTTAAAGTATACAATGTTGTACGGGCCATAAATAAACATGGCTATCATGTTATGTAATGGTAATATTTCCCTGTCCGGACTTCCAGGAGACTTATCCTCTTATTTACTTCAAAATTTACTCCGGAGTATGTAAGATCGATAACCTCTTCTATAATCAACATGCTGTAGGTCATTCGTTGTAAACCATGACAATATCTCACCTGGTTTGTAATAAACACATGTATACCAGGATTTTAAAATAAACTACACGCCATTTGAATACATTTTATAAGTTTCGTCATTTCCCTTTCGAACTGTACATAACTTGATAATAAAAACATACTCGAGAGGGACTGTGTACAGTTGAATATCATCTCTTAGGATGCATGCCTACCACTAGTTGAAATACATCGCTCCATATTTTCGCGACACCGCGTAATAATATTACGCCGGCGGGTTCATGCGCCGGTTCCGCACCGGGGGCTCTGCCTTGGGTTCACAGTGATACTACTATTAAATCCTAGTGACATTAATTATTATCTATTATCTAGTGAAATTAATAATTATTTCCTCAGTGTAAGTATTTATTATAAATATGATATACACTAGTTAAAAATAAAAACTTTAATACAATTCAGAGAACTGTGAACCGTTAACGCTAAAACGATATGATTTTAAAATGAGATTGGGTCTAAAAATAATAAAACACACCTGCTCAAATATAAGTTTAAGGAACTAAGTTAATTTTCCCATCACAGGTAAGGCTTAGGATATGAAAAAACATGTTTTTACAACTTAAAACCAAAAAAGCGATAAAAAATAATCTCGACCAATCAGTATGCGCGGTCATATTAGAGATAGGATTACTTCCGACCATCACAATTAAAGGAAAGATTTCTTTCTTACCTGTTTAAAGATTCTCACCGTACCAGCATGTTTCAGTTTGAAATTTATTTATAAAAATAATTAACATGATCTCGATTCTTGGCTATACTGGAATTACCTTTTGACCTTGTATAGGCTTTAAAAACAGCCGCGGTATCATATAAACGGTTTTATCCTCCTAAATTCGTGCTCCTAATATTATGTTATGTTCTCAACCCATTTTTACAGTTAGGGCTCTAGGCTCGGTATCTGTCAGAGTGCTTCGTTGTTGTGTTTTTCGTGTTGGATTGTCAATGTAACATAATAATAATAATTATTTATAAAATTATTATTCATTATTAAAAGAATAAAATTAATGCAACAAAAGAAAAAATAATATAATAATCATATAATAGATAAATATATTAATATGAATAATATAATAATAATAATAATAATAATAATAATAAAATAATAATAATAGAAGCAAGATCCGAATTATTTAAAAAGGGGAGGAAAGGATTTAAAGTTAAATGCCTCATTAATATTAATGTAAGTAAATAATTGTTATTTTAAATAAAAACTTAGAATGGATTTTAATGAAATACATGTTATGTTAACAGAGAGAACTTATTTTGCTATGTTTTTACTTAATACATGGCTAAAGATGATGTAAAGCAGTAAGTCCATAGAACAACGTGGATATAGCTTGTGTAGAGGGCGACTGGCTAGGTCTCTTGCCTTTTACTGATTTACTGATTATTGCTTTAAGGTACGTAAATATGTGTTTTCCTATAATAAAATTTTCATAAACTTTTAGTAAAATCTATTTTAAAACTGATACCTTATAAAATTTTAACAAAAGTAATTAACAGTTAATAATACTCATAAGATCTTCTGATTATAGATAATGATTATATGAAGTCTTTAAGAAGCTTTTGAAATAATTTTAGGTTTTATAATATGATATGAAGTAATATAAATGTACGTGTTTTAATCTTAAACATCAAATGTTTTAATAAATTATATGTTTGTTCATACAAAGAACTTAATTTTATGTTATGTTTGGATATTTCAAAGAAGAAACAGTGTGTGTGTGAGTGTGTTGTGGTGATGTCCGTGCGTGTGTATGTGTGTGTGAAAGTTTATCACTATGGATAACAGTGTCCTTATAAATAATAATTTTTAGTCATGAAGAAAAAAAACTAGATTAAACTTTTAGTTAAATAATCTAATATATAATATATATAATTAAATAATTAATAAATAATAATAATAATAATAATATAATATATATAATAATAATAATACTCTCCTCTAATAATTAATAAAACAAAATGCCGCTTATTTAAAAAAACTTTCAAATAATTTTAGTTAACAATGGATTGGGTAAATAATATAAATGTAAATGATTAATAAAAACATAAAATGTTTTAATAAATAGTCCCATTATATATTAAAAATATGATGTAAAGCAGTAAGCAGGTAAGCAGTAAAGCAGTAAAACAATAAGCCTAACTAATCTTTGTTGCTAGGTAACACTTCTATTGATTTACTGTTTTACTGCTTTAAGGTCTTAAAGTATATGTTTTTATAAAAAATTTCATAACAATTTTAGTTAATAAAAGTTCAGCTATGAACTCTTTGGTTTTCTTTCTAAATTTACATTTTTTAAAAATTTATGAAATAAAAAGTATATGAAAGAAATTTAAAATGCTGTCTGAATGTTAATAAATATATGAAATTTAAGTGCAGTAAAGCAGTAAAGTGTGGTGGTATTGTGATGGTTGTGTGTGTGTTGTGTGTGTGTGTGTGTGTGTGTGTGTGTTGTGCATGTGTGTGTGTGTTTAAATAAAATAAGCATGAAGTAAATTTACTGGAGCATATTAATAATAATATAATAATAATACTGATTAATAATAATCATTAATAATAATTAATAATAATAATAATATTAAATAATATAATAATAATAATATAATAATATATTATAATAATAATAATAATAATATAATTAATAATAATAATATATAATAAAAAATATAATAATAATAACCAAAAATCCCGATAACAGCATAAAAGAGGGCTTCTCCATCAAAACAAGAAAAATGATTTTTCATGAATCGACTAGGGAATCGTTGCTCTTAAGGAAAAATAAACCAAGAATTAAAGACATAAAATATAACGAAATGTCCAATTTTTTGAACATCTTAAATGACAAAAAGTCAATGAAACTTTTCTTAAACTTTTAAATTTATTAATTTTATTATTTACTGTTTTGTTATGTTTACAGGAAATTTATTTGTATCCAAATTGTAAATATTTAAAATAAAATTCTATTTCCTTGAAATATTCGAATCGGACCGGAAAGCTTCGGTACATATACTAAAATCAATGTATTCTTATTTTATTCAAGAATATTTAAAGAAAAATTTCTATTTAAAGAATACTTTCAAGGAGGCTTGAAAGCATTCAAAATCATACCATTAAAATAAATGCTGATATGAGTTTTAATATAATAATAATAATAATAATATAATATAATTAATAATAATAATAATATAATAATAATAATATAATTAATAATAATAATAATAATAATAATAATAATATTAATATAATATATAATTAATAATATATTAATATAGATAATAATATAATAAAAAATAAAATTAATTTAATAATAATATAATAATAATAATAATAATAAATAATAATAAAAATAATTAATAATAATAATCAAATTTAATTATATAATAATAATAATTAATAATTAATAATAATAATAAAAATTATAATATAAATAATTTTAATAATTAATATAATAATAATAATATAATATAATAATAATAATAATAATAATAATAATAATATAAATTAATATAAATTAAAAAAAATAATTATATAATATAATTTCAATAATAATAATCATAATAACTATATAATTAATGTAATAATACAGTAAATACAATAATAGAATAATAATTTAATAATAATTTTACATAATAATAATATCAAGTAATAATAATCACTATATAATATAAAATAATAATAATAATATTTAATAATCATATAAATAATCATAATAATAAAATAATAATAATAATTCATTAATAATTAATAAATATAATAATAATATAATAATAATATAAATAATGATAATAACATAAAATAAATATAATAATAATATAATAATCATAATATAATAAATAATGAATATAATAATATATAAATAATAAACTAATAATAATAATAATAAAACAATCCTTTAATTATTAAAAAAACTTTCAAATAATTCGTCTATGATAACAATTTAAAAGAGTGAATAACATATTAATGTAACAAATCGCAAAACCAGAAATTGGAATATCTGAAAGAAGTACTCCTGCAAATCGGTTGTCTCAAAGCAAACGGTATGAGTTTTGAAAGCGGAAGATAACTTCGTGAACATGATGTATTCCTTCGAAGATAGAAGTGCATCCATCATTGGATTCAACTTGAAGCTTCACGGGGTGGACGATTTCAGGAGATTCCGGGGAGATACAAAATCGCCTCGATTTTGGACGGGATTCTAACAGGTGTAGTATAGTTGGGTGCCTGACCAATATACTACACAAGCCCATAGTACCCAGCTCGATCGGATTAGGGCGATATAGAGAGGTAAAAGGAACTTGCGGTGAGCACCCCAAGATTTTGAGGCCAGATGACGTAAACAGGTTCAAGCACGAGATGACAAGTCATTCGCAGGAGTTTAATATGCGGTATGCATATGTTAAGTGGCCTATTCTCGAAATGAGTCCTAGAAGATTTGACTTGTTGAAGTTCAGAATTGGTCAAACCATTATAAGGTTTAGGTTCGCTAGGAAGAAGATTGAACAGGATTTCTTCGATTAACTTTATCTTAAAAAGCACTGCTTTGGGTTTTTGTGGGAGAGAAAATGGAATTCATGGAAGGTTACCCCATTGTGAAAATATTCTCAATAGCCTAGTCTGAAGTTTTCGTTCGAGAAGGCAGCCCTGGCCCCGGCTAAACTTATAGCAAACGGTCAATCAACATAGAAAGAAAATTGACCCTGCCCACTGTGATTAAAAGTAATTATGCTATTAAATCCCGAGAGCAATAGTAATCATACTTGGACACTTTACCTACGGAACTCTTTCATTCAGAGTAAGTTGTGTGTACCTTAATGAAATCAGGACATATGACATCGCAAATGGAAAAAATTATTTGTTTACCTATCATTTGTTAATTTTGATAAACCTCGGAATAGGAATATTCAGACGTGCTAGTGTTTGCT
>JABUQX010112769.1:2500-22500 GCA_015478945.1 Trachelipus rathkii | reverse complement strand
TGCAAAAAAGCGACACGACAGCACAGTCTGGAAAATTAAGATATGCATAGCTTTCGCTGTTAAGTGTATAACTGACTCACGTATCGCTCTGACTAAAAAGAGAGAATATTTACACTTGTTTACTTCATTGGCTGAAGTGTCAAATAACATGATGCGATAGCCTCTCAGTAGTAGAACAGGTGATACATTCCTCTCTAGAATCATATTCATGTGGTAGATACTAAGCAAGTGGTACTCAGCGTGTTTGATTTCTTCTCTCCACCAAGAACAACATCTCCAGATTTTACTCTTGAGTGTTTGAGCGGCTAAAGTCTCTTGCGAGCACCATACTATGTGCTGAGTGCAGTTGTATCCGTGACTAGGCTACCTCTCTCGCCACTGAGAAATCATGTAGAGTGCAACTGAGAATAAGAGTATGATAGGAATGATACAGAGTCATAATATTATTAGCCATTATAATATATTCATCTAACTTAAAGCGGTTTCCGGAAACATACGCTAGCTTACTGCTGTGGTTGCTCAGTTACCACGTAACCAGCGCTTCTCTCTCTTAATAATTTTCGATTATTATAATCTGCATAAGGTCTTGCCCTACACCAATCTTAATATGAATATAAGCAGTATGAAGCTGCAAGACTGGAGAGGCAACTCTTCTCATTTCACTATCTGATTGTGCACGTCGAATGAAGCTTTTAAGCGACATGCAATCTGACATGATCCCTTATTTAGTGATTCTGCGATGTGAAGTGTGGGCTTTAATAATATGTATCTAAAAAGGAGAAAAAGATGTGGTCTCCTCCTTTTCGAATCTCATTCTCAAATTAGACAACACACACGATCATAAGTAAGGATGGATATCTCAAAGTGATGAGAATGCCGCCAGCATAAGACACGATAGAGTTGTAGACAGAATCTCCTTAAAGAAGTATGCCATAAAGAAGGAAGATAGAAGACTATTTCCTCTCCGTCTTATATCGTGTTTAACCGAAATTGTACATAATTGAAGTATAGTCACCACGGTCTATATATGATATTGTGTATTCGCGCAGGTGTTTGTTATGAAGGATCCCCAAACTTTAAGTCTACCTGATTGCTCATATGTATACTGAATTATAATGTAATTCCAATAGTGTAAGCTGGGCCATGGGTTACCTCTTGTTACAACAGAACATAAGAAAAGTATGCAATAGCACGAACTTCAGACTATGAAATTTATAAATATACTACAATTCAACTAGAGCAAAATTACTTGCAATACCACCTCGATGGGAGTGATCTCGCATGCACCAGATTACAAATATACAGCCAAGCCATCAAGTAGTGGTGTTTAGTTGCATTGATGTGGTCAATATCGAAATACGATAGGGAGTAACTGCTATGTGTCCAATGATACGCTAGGCCTCCTAATAGTGGTGTCATAAAGTTATCTTACTGATTGTATCCAAATGTAATTGAAGGCTTCTCTCTCAAGAGTTTATATTTTGATTTTATATATGACGTCGTGTTCGATATTCTCTCTCTTTCTGTGCAATACTACTGCTCGATAGTCCCACAATCTACTCTCGCTGCATGCTCCGGGACCACGTAAAATTGATCACTAAGACTCTGTTTTGGTTCGTATTGCCAGATTGATTCTTTTAAAACTATAATCTAAATCTTCTTTCAGTCCACTCGACATAATTCATAAGAGTACTCGTGAAGATACTTTCTCGTAATAGATAGCTCGAGAAAGAAAAGAATAAATAATAATAGTGACTCATTATGGCAAATTCGTTATTTAGTCTGTTGGTGTATGTAGGAGATTATCTTAAAGTTCAAGGTAGCTCTTCTTAATATCCCGACCTCTTTAGTAATAATAATATAAATCATACGTTCAGCTTGGTCCTGAAATTACCATTGATGGTAGACGCGAACAAGAATACTGATTTGTCATGTGATATGCGAGGGAATATAACGTGTTATTGGTGTGGCTCCGTGAACAGAGTGGTGTTCAGTGCCGATGGTCACCACTCATCTCATAACATATTTCCGAAGTGTTGCTCTCCGTGATAGAATCAGATAAAGTTAATTATATACTTAAATAATTTATATTGTATATCTTTAAATTATGTAGTCGTGAATATGGATTTTTTATATAATATATTTTTTTTTTTTTTTATTCGATATATTAATAATTATACGTTAACACACACCCTCAACAGGACAGTAAGTCTAACTGCTCACGAGAGATAGGGTGAAGCTACAATTAACGATGATGTGGCCATAGTAAGATATATGTACATAAATTTAACTAAATATGATGCAATCATGTGGAATACGGAAAGCATTATGTGGATGTAGAAGATTGGATCTATAGTCAATGGCACTATGCTGAAACTATAGTAATGGTGAATGCGAAAATTAACCAGTGCAAGTTGGTGAAGACAAGAAGAATGAGAGTAAGGAGACTAGAATAGTCGACTTTCGGAATATGTGTGTGTAGCGAATGCAGAATTAAAGAGAGGAGTTAAGGCCTTGACTTCTCAGTCACTCGAGAAATGTAATCTCCCTAGTACCTATAGAGTAGTAGCGTTTTATGAGTTGCATAGTTCCACCATAACAGCAAAATATCCTTGCTAATATGTTGCGAGAAACGAGACCCTCATGGTGATCAACCTCCCATAGTTTCCTATAACCCGAAGGGCCGATAGAAAAAATAATGATGCTCGAAAGAGCGAGTGACCGTCGAATACTGAGATTGTAATTTGAAGGTCCTCTTGTCGGTAAACAGTGTGCCTACACCAGTCCGCATGTACCCTTATATGTGGCGTCAGTGAGTTAGGTTATGTACGTAAACATTTTAGACATTCAAGAATAAGGTCCAACTTTGTGCTAATTAAATTTCAATTTTAGTAGAAAATGATAATTATTAAGGCTTTTGACACAAACACGAAGCAATTCCCTAAATTAGGTTGATAAGAAATTAGAAATCACGGCTCCTGCGTCCCAAAGATAGGGAGTCCAAGGGATCCGTAGGATAGAGTTAAATGCAAGATAGAGAGTTTAATACAGTATAAGTGGTGTGGCCTGTGCTGAAATAGTCTAATTAGAGTTTGCGAAAAAACGTAGTGCAGATAAGCAAGCGTGTGTTTATTAATTATCAATATAAAATATATATACTTTTAATATTTTTTATTATGATTGTACTGTTAATTATTATTATTATTTATTATTATATTTAATAATATTTAAATTATAATATTAATATTTTTATTATTATATATATATACATTTATTAAATTTATTATTATTATTATATATAGCGTTATACTTTTTTATTTTTATTATATATAATATTCTGCATTAGAACGATAATGCGTACTAATTAACTCAATCTCATAAGTGAATTTTGATTATTTTGTTGTTGGCTAATTATAATAATTGATATGTGCATAGTATTAGGTTTATATATATCGTTTAGCCAATGTGTAGTCTCTAAGAGAGCTACTCGTAGTTTATTGAAATTATCCTTCAATGTGAAAATTTAACTTTAAAATGCGATCTATTATTATATTATTATTAATCTATTAATGTGAGGTGAGGGTGCAAATGGACTCTATCTAAATTACTTTTCCTGACTCTCCATCCTCCATTATTATTACATAATAATGTGAGCTCTGAGTTATTCTATTAATTTTGATTATTTAATTATTGTTAAAATTTTAAACGTATAATAAGATATTATATATTATTATATAAATATATAAATATATATTATAAATATATATCATATTAAATTAATATCACTGTCCTATTCTGTTACGGAACTCATGGTTAAGTGCTCAGGACGGTTGGAATACCATTGGTGCGGTGAGCCTGGTGCGGATACCTGTTAAGTGTGGATCACTCGGTATGCAAATAGTAGAGTGTGATGAGATCCAGTAGTTTAATTGTTTGAAATAATTAACTAGTGTAGCTCTAGTGTGAACTCTCTAGTGAGTCAGCGTGAGTAAGCTCTCGGTCGGGTTAAGTGAACACACTAATAAGTAAGTGAATTAGTGAGTGTGTACCTGATATTAGCATTCATACATAATATAGTATAAGACTTGTAGAGGGTGCAACCTAAGATATAGCTACTCTCCTATTAATATAAGAAGTAACTTTACGTAGAGATGTGTATATAATAAGTATTATAGGCTTGCCCTCAGTAATATCTATAGCACTGCCCTATTGAGTTAAAGAAGACTTGTGAGTGTACATTATAATAAAGGTTAGCTCCTCTCGGTATAATAATATAATATAGCACTCTCCTATATAGTAAAAGAAGTATGAATTGGGAGGGTGCCGGTATATATTAATATATAATATAGTCACATCTCACTATAATAAAATCCGAAGTAATTTAACTGTAATGACTAAGGTATGCCTTAATAATGTACATCATCACTACCTATTTCTCTGAGTAAATCGTTAAGTCTTGAGTGTGAGTAGTGGAACTACTCGCTCATAAATTTGAAGTCACGGTATATTATTAAATATGTTTTATTTTGTCTAAGTAAGTTGAGGATTGAATTCTGTAATTACAGTGTAAATATATATAATAAATATAATAGCTTAAACGTAATATAAAAACAAATTCCTTAATTACTTGTATTCTATTTATTTCAAGAAACATTGACTTGTATACAGTGATAAACATTAACGTGAATTTACAATTGTGTAAATATATATTGATAATATTTTTTGGGGATTTATATATATATGTAGGTTTAATTATTTAGCTAGGTTAGTGAGGATATATAGTTAGTGAGGATATATAGGTGTCTTGATACTTTCTGGTATTATATTAATGAAAAATCTTATCTTGTGTTTTTCTCTCGACCTTCCCCACTAGAGACGTGAACCCTTTGCTTTGGCTCCGTATACCCTCCGTCAGCACGTATTGGTGGAGAAGTGAGCCTCAGCGCTCTACAATATATTATAATTTCATAATATATATTATATATTATATATATATATATTATTAGTATATATATCTATATATATAATATTATATATTAATATATATAATTATATATTATATATATATATATAATTATAATATAATAAGTATATAATTATAATATAATTTTAATATTATTATAATATATTATTAATTTATTAATATATATATAAATATATTATATATAAATATATAAATATATATATATATAATTAATATATATATTATATATATATATATATATTTATAAATATATATATTTATCATATATAATATATTATATTATGTAATGATATATATATATATTATTATTATATATATTAATATATTATATATATAAATATATATTATTAATATATATATATATATATATATATATAATATATATATATTAATATATATATATATAATTATATATATATATTATATTATTAATATATATACTAATATTTTTTCTTTTATTCTTTTTTTATTTTTATACTTTTTAGAAAAAGTTTGTCGGTAAAGTTAGTGTAGACTAGGTGATGCTCACTCACGTGCTACTCAATATCCAATATAGGAACCTAACCACCATGCACCGCCCGCTCACTCACTCGCACTCAGTCATACTAGCATACATCAGTGATACTAATAATTTTATTCTCCGTGTGTTTACTCGCTCTACGTGTGCCAACGCCGCGCATGATCTCTCTCTTTTCTCTTCGCGCTACTAAACGCACTCAAATTATCGTCTTAAATTTCTCAGTGTATGACGCTCACATCATGTGCTTCTCTACATCCTGCATCTCTCATATCGCTCATACATAAATGTAGCTGCACCACACATGACACACTCGCACACATACCGTACACACTCGACTACTCACCGCACCACCGCAACCGCACACTCACTCAACACCTCACCTATTATATATATATAGGTTACAGTCGGCAAATACCTATAACTCTGATATACGTACTGACTCCTCGACGAAGTAAATTTATAAGTACGGTGGCTAATATTAAATTGTCTACCTCATTCAAAATGCCTCAATCATTTGTAATTAAAATTATTTAATCTAATCTTTATTATGTTATATATAATATTATATAATATATTATATATTAATTATATATATATATATCATATATATATAATATATATATATATATATATAGATATATATATATCATATATATATATATATATATACTATAATACTTAATATATATATATAGTATATATATATATATATATATACTATCATTCTCACACTATAACTCAGCAGTTGTTTTATACAAAAAAAATAAAGACATTACTATATATAGAGTGAAAATAAAAGATAAGTAGTATCTACGCTCAGAAATTCTATAACCTCAGTATACCAAGCATATTGTTAGTCAGAGAAGTATAACTAATTGACTATCTAGTTACTCAATCTTATTACTAACTTAACTTTGGTACTCATGCTCTATATATAGAATGCAAAATAATTTCAGTATGCGATAATATTAGGCCCCATGGGCTCATGCAAAGTCTTCTCAAAAATAACTGCTAACTTTAGACAGATGACGATACAAATGTTATGCTCACATTATGATAAATAAACCTTCTCACTTATCATGCAACAATGGATTTCCATGAGACATAATATTAGTGTGTGTCGCAGGGTTAGTGAAAAATAGTAAATAGATAACAAAGTCAACATAGTGTCGACATTATGTTATAATAAAATTAAAAAAAAAAAAAAAAAAAAAAAAAAAAATCTGTTATTTTTAGAGTTTCTCTAAACGGAATTACACAATACACTAAATATATCCTAACATAACCTTAACTTTAATCACTAATATTACCTACTCATTAAATACTATAACTTAACCTAATCCTAACCTAACCTAACCTAACCTAGCCTAACCTAACCTAGCCTAACCTAACCTAACCTAACCTAACCTAACCTAACCTAACCTAACCTAACCTAAACCTAACCGTACCTAACCTATATCACCTAGTATATCCATAACCTAACTAATCATATCAATAATGTAAACTCTATAGGTACTATAACTCACTAACCTAACCTATAATATAACCAACTTAACTAACCTACACAATACTACCCTATCCTACCTAACCTAATACCTCATAACTCATATCCATATATAACTAACCTCATAGATACCTAACCTATTAACTACATAACATAACTACTATAACTACTAATACCTATACTTACCTTACACTCACCTTACCTAACCTTATTAATTCACTATACCATAACCCTTATTAACTACTTAACCTAGCCTTAACCTACCTTAAAACCTAACCTAACCTATATACTAAACTCTAACCTAACCTAATATAGTACTACTTATAACTGTAACTATATATTTAAAACTTACTTAACTTATAACTAAGTTTATAATTATAGCGTCACTGTGACTGTACTGTACTGTTAATTTTATTTTTAAAGTGGAGTATATAACTTAGTTCGGTCCATTTACCCTAGATCGGTCACATTATTATTTCCCTCAGTGTATTAATTACTCACATTTGGGCTATTCTCACCCCCATTCTTCCACTCTCATATACCTTAAAAAAAATTGGTGTAAAAAGTCATTCCAAATTATTTCAATTTGACATCAAATAATCATACCTTAATTATTATTGATATAGTTTCACTCAAATATACATAACATAAATAAACGTCATTTATTACTCCAAAAATAAAGTGAAATTATTTTATATATGTTAATCTCATAAAGATAGAATACTTACTACTTACTTATATATAATATATACTATATACTCATACTTATTTTCATATATATTCATTCACATAGATTTACTTTTATATCATTATTTTTTATTATTATTATATTATTAATTTTATTATAATTATATTATTAATCGAGTATAAATAAGTACTTTTAATTACATGTAACTGTTAATTTATACAATATAATACAATATGAATATTTAATATTAAATTTACTTTAGGAATTTGATATGTGTTTTTTTTTTGTGTTTTCTGAATTCAGTGTAATATTTGTGTAATACAATGAATATAAAATAAAAATAATAAAATAAATAAAACTAATTATTAACTTATTATCTATTCCTTCACTTTTACAAATTGGGATATTTAAAATACATACTGTATTTACAAATATTAGGGTTATTTGTGATAGTTCCCCATAAAAGAAACTCTTCCGACTCACAATGGGTAGCGTCTTAAATGTAAAATATATATTCTCATTTATATGACCTATATATATAAGATGCATGATTTAGGTCTACCATAAAAGTTGTATAGGGTACGCGTATACCCTCACGGGGGTACTGCACTCACAGAGTAAGTTAGATACTATGGGTATAGTATACTGACCAAGATAAGTTAAGAGCTATTAACGATTACTGTGAAGTGAGTAGATGATCTTATATCAAGTGAGTGAGAGAAACTGGATATATATACTATATTTATTACTATATATAATATATATTATATATATATATATAATATATTAATATTAAAATATTATAATATATATATATATATATATATACCTAGTATATATATATAATTATAATTTAATATATATATATCAATTATATTATTATATATATAATATATATATATAATATATATTATATATATAATATATAATATATATATATATATTATTAATATATATAATATATAATATATATAAAACATCTAGTACGTGACATAAATTATATAGAGCTCATCTACCTCCGCTAATTAATTAATACACTCTATTATGTTGGAAATGTTAAGTCATAGAAGTTTATGCGTTATATTCGGTTACTACTTACCTTATCTATGGAGTGTTAGTAATACTAGGAGTTATAAATATGTTAATAAACCGTATGTATAACGAAAGTAGTATGATTAGGTACATTATATAAATGTGTACGTAAATAAGAAATAATCACTCACTCACTCGATATACCAATAAATATATAGTATTTATGATGTATTTATTAATTAATTCTATAACTAAACAATATTATATCTACAAATATACTCACACTAATTGTTAGAAAATGCTAATGCTCTATAAAGGTTGTAAAATTTTCTTTAATTAAAATGGGTTGCTAACCCCATCTATGGACTTCATTCCTATCTTACCCCATATAGAGCTCCACAATTTCAGGCTATAGTATAGTAAATGATCTTGGAGATAGTAATATATAAGATTATGGTACCTCACTGCGGGATTGATTATATTCAAAGTAGCGTATGCAAAAGTTTACCTCATACTGAGTATATTGAGTTGGATAGGTAAGCATGTATATATACATATCACGTGCACTACTATCGAACACGTATAACTATACTACCAATAACTCAAAAATCCCTAAAATAATGATATATCAAGTAGGGTTTATCATTGTCCGGTATATATATTATAGGTAACGCAGAAATAGTGACCTAAGGAGGTCTTGAATCCCTAACTCTGTTGTATGGTTTACTACGTTATGAGTATACACTGTGCTTAGTGTATGTATTGTGATGTGTTATGTGTGGCGTTTGATACAATGGTATATACATGAGTGATTATAAGTAATACACTCAAAAATAATATGACGGCATAAAGGACTCAGCTAAAAAGGCATACTAATATATACTCTTATTATATGAGGTAGACTTCGCCTATTACCTTTAAGCCATAGTTATAGCTTAAAATCTGCTCACGATATATGCAATGACCTAGTGCGTACAGCAAATACTCACCATATAACGTGAATTGGTACCTACCCACACCATCAACGTCACTACCTAAAAAATAGATATCTTGTGAGGGTAACATTATTGCATAGCAGATAAAGTGTACCACTACTATGAGTCATACGTCTTCCTAAAAATTCTATGTACGTCATTCTGGTATCTCCATATGTAGTATGTGATAACCTCGACTTATCGTGAGTGTCTCACATAAATATCACTCCTTAAGCTTGATAATAAAAAATATGAAATACTCGAGCAATACCGATGTTCACCTACTGATCTAAGAGAAGAGGGCCGATGGCAGACCTTATTGTAATAACTATACTCTCACTCACTGAGCTCATTCTTATTCGTCTTCATCTCACTGTATACACTCGGAATGGGATATGTCATACGAGCTTCAGGTGATTCACTGTTATGTACTTACGCTTGTTTGGAAACGATCACGGAAGCCCTGCCAGACGTTATAGAGTAATCATGATTACATATCTCTCTCGGTGATGAGCACTCAGATCACTCATAACACATTACGAGAAACCTGACCATTGATCGGTCTATCATGATGCTTGTCACTAAGTTCATTCATCCATCATATACTCAACGATGATTGACTGTACGTCAATTTGGATTTACTACCTCGAGAGTTGAATGAGCCATCTGTCTCTGAGTAATGGTCCATAGTGTTCCTCACCTCAGTTGTGATAACTCCTGTGTGACACTTACACTCTATCTTCATGAGTCACGAATGTTTATTCCAATATTATGTGTTGGAACAGTGTCTTTGAGTTCAAGCTATCGATATACTTTAATAATAGTACGGTTTGTTATCTCACTCACTGAGTTAGTAGTTGGAATGTCTTGACCATCTATTGTAATATATATTCAACCTTATGACGATATCATTCAGGTGGAATTTATTATCGTTAATATTTGATTTAGGGTATTGATCTTGTTTAGCCATTTTTCTAATACATCAGGTAGTTATTATCAATTAAACGGTATATTAATAAACAACTCCCGATAGTTAGAGTGAGTATAATTAGGACTCACCTAAATATTAATACCAATAACCCTATTTAACTATACCTTTCCAAAAAAAATGAGTAAGTTTTACCATTAATTATTTATTAGAGGTAGTGATGCTCAATATTATAAAATTAGTCCTGAGTTCTCAGTTTGTTATCTTACTAATAATCTTTCATGAAAATAATCCGTTAATAGATTTTATATATCAAAACCCCATCACATTTATCAAGTATTGATCTCAAATAATGCTCTATTATATACATTTCAAATAATAATATATATATATATATATATAATATATATATATATATTATATATAATATATATTAATAAATATATTAATATATATATAATTAATTATAATATATTAATAATAATATATATATATATTAATTATATATATATATATAATATATTATATATAAGTATATATTATATATATATTATATATATAATATAATATATATATATATATATATATATAACCATATATTAAACTATATATGCTACTATTAAGTATATATGAAGGTTAATCATATATATTATGAGGGTATTATATTATATTATAATATATAATTAATATATTTATATTAATATAATATATATATTAATATATAATTATTATATATATATTTATATATAATATTTAATTATATTATAATAATAGTATATTATATTATAATATATATAATTATATTATATATATATATTAAATATAATATATTAATATAATATATTATATATATATATATATATATTAATCTTATTTTATTAAGTGTAGAGTTGAAATAGCCACCTATGCCGCCCGTACCCACTATTTATATAATAATAATGAATAAGAGAGATTATATTGACTGAAAATATATCTACTCACTATACGCATTAGATCTAGAAAGGCGTTCCTGTCAAATTCCAGAGTGAGACTTAATACAAGAACATACCGTGCAGAAGATTATGTAGTGTTGTCCTTGAAATAAATTTTCATGATCCACGTGCGTGCTAAGATGAGAGCCAAACAAACCAATACAACACAATCAACCAATCTAATATCTTAATCTCTCTCTCTAAGTCTCTCTAATAAATATCAACACTCGAGACAACAAAAAACTATATAGTGTTTTGATGCTTTGTTAGGAAGAGATGAGTGCGAGTGTGCAGAGAGTCATGTGAGTTTTAGAAAGTCAAGTTGAATTCCTTGGCCTCAGATAATGATGTTTGATGTGATCGATATAAGTGGCATGTTTTTATCAGAATTATTTTGTAAGTTTTACGAAAGATGTGCGGCTTCCTTCCGGCCCAAGAAGGAAGATAATCATGAGAAGCTAATTAATAGATAAGTTAATGCGAATAATACGATGAGAGTAATAATTAAAATAAATTAATAATAACTAATAATAAATAATAATTAATATAATTAATAATAATAATAATAAATAATAATAATAATAATAAATTAATAATAATAATAATAATAATAATTAATTAATAATACCATATTAATAATAATAATAAATAATAAATAATAATAATAATAATTTATAACTTTTATGAATTATAATAATAATTAATACATAATAATTAATAATTAATAATAATAATCAATCATAATAATTAATTAATAATAACTATAACAAACAATACTAAAGAAAAATGACAACATAATAATAATATTAATAATAATAATAATAATAATAATAATAATAATAATAATAATAATCATAATAAATAATATTAATAATATTAATAATAATAATATTTAAAATAATAATAATAATAATAATCAATTAATAATAAGAATAATAATAATAAATTAATATATAATATTAATAATAATAAAATAAATAATAATAATACATAATAATATTAATAATAATAATATTATATTACTAAATTAATAATAATAATAATTATTAATATAATAACATAATTAATAGTAATAATAATAATAATAATAATAATTAATAATTAATAATAATAATAATAATAATACACTCAAATAATTAATAATGATAAAGTAAGATAGTAGTCAATTAATAATAATAGCTAATAATTGAATAGTATTATTAATATCTATTACCCAATAGTTATTAGTAATAAGTGAAATAAAAGTAAATAATTTTTTTTTTTTTATTATTAATAATAATAATAATAATTAAATAATAATAATAATTAATGAGAGTGACGGGGGGATGGGGGAGATAATAAGTATTAATATGGTGGAATAATAAATGATTAATATTAATGAGGTAATATTAATATTAATCCATATCTATTTGTACTTGGGTATATTTATATTCTATATTTATATTTAGTGTATTTTATATTTATATTTTACTATTTTTATAATATATTGGTATATATTTTATATATTATATTTATATTTTATCAATCAATAATAATAATAATAATAATAATAATAATAATTAATAATAATCAATAATAAATAATAATACATAATAATAATAATAATAATACAATCAATAATAATAATATAATGATCATAATGATAATCAATAATAATAATAATAATAAATAAATATTAAATAATAAGAGAAAGGGGATTCAATAATCAATAAGGGGAGGGATAGGGTAATAATAATAATAAATAATAATAATAATAATAATGTAATAATAATAATAAAATAATAATAATAATAATTAATAGATAATAATAATAATCAATAATAATAATAATAATAATAATAATTAATCAATATGACTCATACTAATACTAATACTAATAATAATTATAAATTAAAAAAATAAAACATAATTAATAATACATAATAATAATAATAATAATAATAATAATAATAATAATAATAATAATAATAAGTAATATAATTAATAATAATAATAATAATAATAATAAAAAAAATTAATGTGGAAAAGCACTATCTCCAGTCTCTCGCAATTTATCCAAGATTTGTTAAATGAAAAATTAAAAAATATAAAAATGTTATTTCCTTTCCGCCATCACCTCTTGATGTTTTTTCAAATTTACAAAAGCCTTTTACAAACTGCATCTCTTCTAAACTACCAAAAACAAACTAAAAAAATTATGAAAATTGAAACCAGTATAATCAAAGAACCAAATGTTTGAAGGGATGGATAATCGAAGTGTTGGAGGAAGGATTGTAGCAATGTTGTAATAAAAAATATTATTCTTTAAAAAATTTTTTTAAAGAGAAATAAATTTTAATAAAGAAACTAACTCTCAGTGATAGGTATTCTCTCTCGTTTATTTCACTAAATAAAAAACCAAGGATGTATTGGCAATAGAATATCTTAAATTTCTATGATCAATGTACTTACATATTTATATTAGCTGTTGGCTGTTCTGCGTTAAAGTCTTCATGATAGAGCGGATGTGCCACTGTGTGGACCTTAGTTGTGAGCGCCGCTCATTTGTAGGATCATACTATGTGCCTTTGTTATGTAAGGCACTCATTAGAGGATCGTACTAGTAGGAGCTTTAGTTGTTAAGCGCTCATTTGTTGGATCAGTATTGTCGGTATTCTTGTTTGTAAGTGCTATTATTCTAGCAGGATCAAAATGGCGGAACCTTAGTTGCATATGGCCTCCATCTGTAGGATCAACGGGAGGTGGCTAGAGGACTGGGTGGTGTGAGGAGGACGCCGATGGGGGTATAAAAAAATCATTTTGCGATGATCTCAATTATAAGGGCTCATTTAGTAGGATCATACTCTGAGTTGTGATTTTTAAGACCATCTCGTGAGGATCATACTGTTGGTGCACTTTAGTTGTAGCGGTCTCATTTGTAAGAATTATTACTTTGGTTCTTGTTTTAAGGACTAAATTAGCAGGCATTAGTATCATGGGAACTTTATTTGCAAGGGCTCATTTGTAGGATCATACTGGGGTGTCCTTGGATATAAAGGCTCATTTATAGGAGCATACTACTGTGACCTTACTTGTAAGGGCTCATTTGTAGGATCATACTAGAGTTTAATTGGTTATAAGGGCTCCTTGCAAGAATCATCCTATTAAGACCTTATTTGAGTTAATTTGTTGAATCATACTCGGAAATTGTCCTAGGTTGTGAGGGAACATTTATAGAATCAGCGTGCGGACTCTGTTGTAAGGGTTAATTTGTAGCGTCATGCTGTGGTGTCCTTGGTTTTAAGGACCCATCTATCGGATCATACTGTGGGACCTTTGTTATAAAAGGGCTCATTCGTAGAGATGCACTGCGTGTGTTTGGTTTTAGTTTATGAGACTAATTTAGAGGATTGTATTGTCGTCTTTAGTGGCAAGCAGGGACACATTATATATAGGGTAGGCCAGGTAGGTAGCTCCCAATATATTTTAGGTTTTAAATGATTGAAATTAAGTGGTAAAATTATACTAAATTAAAATTTTATATAAAAGTTAAATAAGAAGCTATTTTGCATAAAATTAAAAGAAAAACAACTACAATACTAATGTATAATAATTGAATTCATTTAAAAATTCTCGCTCCTACTCTGTAAGAGTAAAATTCTTTGCTACGGACGGACGAATGACGTCATTTTTATATCAAGTTATATTGGAACGGGGTAGTCTGTCTTACCTATAATCGAAAATATATGAAACTTTTCGTTCTCTTCCCGTAAATATGTACTGAAATGTGTGAAGAAAGTACGATGGTGTGGCGGCTTGTGGCAGTTGTTTAATCTTTGTATCGAATATTGCAAGAATGCTGTAATAGTAAATATTAATATTGTATCGCAATTTAAAAAGTAAACAAAAGTATAATTTACATTAAATAATCAAATATTGCATAATGGAGTAAGAAAAAGATTTTATATTAAGAAAAACGCTTTAAAAACTTATCTATAAAACCACAGCTTTATTTTTAAAAAATGATAGGTCTAAGAAATTACTCAATTGGAATGTGCTTTAAAATTAAGTATTTGGTAAATATTATGTAAACAAGCTTTTCATACAAATAAATAGGTACGTTTTAATTATTAAAATATGTTTTCGATGTTTTCGTTAGCTATATATATATATATATATATATATATATATATATATATATATATATATATATATATATATATATAGAGATAGCTCAAATCTTTTATACACTATATATCTTTATACTCTCTATATATATATTTATATATATATATATATATATACTCTATACTCTATATATCTCCCTATATGTACCTATATTATATATATATATATATATATATATATATATATATATATATATATATATATATATATATATATATATATATATATATATATATATATTTATAACAATCTTTCACAAACACAACCTTTTATATATATATATATATATATATATATATATATATATATATATATATATATATATATACCTACTATATTTCTGTGTGTGTGGATAGTTTGTACAAACTCGGAGGGCTGATAGAGCAAACGATAAGGAACATTTATTGTTAAATAACCTATGTTGTATGACGCTTCGTTTCAAAGTTACGGACGATTGAAGGTACACTAGTTTATGTTGTGTGACACGTCGCATGTAGGTTACCGACGATTTAGGTTACTCAATTTTAATGTGTTTGTGCGTGCGTACATGTGTGTGTACGCTTAACGTCCTTCGGAAACACGTGGCAATACCTTTACCTTGCCCAATTCATCGTTAATTCAGTACAGTGTTGGCATCGATTACGAATAGATCACTACACTCTTCCCGAGTTAACCGACATGATAATGTGTTACGGTGCGGCGAACGGAAATGAACGAGTGCACCTCATGTACCGGGAACGGTTTCCACACAGAAATCACCCCCACCACACAATATCTCGCCTTCATCAGCGCCTTCGAGATAATGGGACTCTTCGTCCCCGGTGCATTGGTGGAAGACCGCGTAATACGAGGACTCCTGCGTTTAAAGAAGAGGTGCTTGAGAGAGTCGCCAACGACCCGTTGACTAGCACACGCGCCATTGCCCATGCCATGGGTTCAAATCAGTCGTCTGTGGTTCAGGTCTTGCAAGAGCAAAGCCTCCATGCATACCACCTACAGAAAGTACAAGGACTTGGGCCAAACGACTTCGCACCCCGTGTGCGATTTGCCCGGTGGTTTCTGCAACGGAGCATTGATAATCCTGCCTTTCCTGCACATGTCTTGTTTACCGATGAGGCGTGCTTCACACGTGATGGCCAGATATGGGACAAGGACAATCCGCACGCAATGTTCATCAGAGTTCACCAGGCGAAATTTACCGTAAACATCTAGGGTGGAATTCTTGGGGATTATCTGCTGGGACCTGTCATCATTCCACACCGTTTGGATGGACCTGCGTACCTGCAACTACTCCAGAACACGCTTCCACAGCTCATGGACGACATACCCCTTGCGACCCGCAGAGACATGTGGTTCCAACATGATGGCTCTCCAGCGCACTTCAGCCACCAAGTACGGGCGCATCTGAACAGAGTCTACACTGACAAATGGATAGGGAGAGGGGGGACCTGTTGCGTGGCCTGCAAGATCTCCCGACCTCACGCCCATAGATTATTTTCTTCTGGGGCATGTGAAGAGTGTTGTGTACATTAACCCAGTCAACACAAGAGAGGAGCTGATTCAGCGAATATTCACTGCGTTTGATCAAATCAGACACAGTGAGGGCATGTTCGGTAGAGTCCGACAGGCAATGGCACGACGATGTAACGAATGTAATCAGGTACAGGGCAGACACTTTGAACACCTCCTGTAATTTTCCCCAATAAAATGATTTCATAACAAGCTACCATTGTTTGCTTTACAACCTCGCGTCAAAGCACATACGTTGTTTAACAAAATATCCTTATTGTTACCTCTATCAACCCTCGGAGTACACAGATGTATGCACGCACACATACATAACATTAGAATACCCAAAATCTCCGGTTACGAAGTAACGACGCATCAAACAACATCACGTGGTTTATCTTACATCATCCGTAACTTTGAAACGAAGCGTCATACAACATAGCTTATTTAACAATAAATGTTCCTTATCGTTTACTCTATCAGCCCTCCGAGTTTGTCGCAGAGGTTTTAAATCACCTTATATATATATATATATATATATATATATATATATATATATATATATATATATATATATATATATATATATATATATATATATATATATATATATATATATATATATATATATATATATATATATATATATAGGCTTATATGTATTTCATTAACAGCAAAATATTATTTTTTCAATCAGATATCTCAAAAACTACAATAGCTACAGGAAAAGGAATACATTGCTGGAGCAGCGAAAAGGAATACAATGTTACAATCCTTGTCGAAAATTTTATTTATGCACTTTCACAAAAAAATAAAAAAATAAATAACAATAATAAAAGAAATATTAAAACAATAAAAATAAATATTAAGAAACTTTTTTCATTTTAGAACTTAGGGGACATAATATATATATATATATATATATATATATATATATATATATATATATATATATATATATATATATATATATAATAATAATATACATATATATATATATATATATATATATATATATATATATATATATATATATATATATATTTTATATATATTTTATATAAATATATAGAGTGGCAATGTAGGGGCTCGCGCCGACAGGGAACACAGGGGGACGTTTTCCTTACCCCGCAATGGGGGCGGAGGGAACCCGCACGTTTAAATACCAAACGGGGGTTCAGGGACCCTCCCGGAGAATTAGTCCTACCCGTAGTTCCCCGGAAGGCCGAGAGACCCCGGCCATCGGTGCGGTATACCCTTGAGGTATTCTTTAGTAAAAAAAAAAAGTAAAATTTAATAGAAAGTCTATTTATTTTAACGAGTAACCAATAAAGGTCTCTAAATAGGCTCTCTAATCATATTACTATAATTATTAACAATAATTTTTTATTTTTTTTTTTTTTTACTATTTTGCTATCTAAATTTTACCAGGATTCCAAAAATGTATTCCTTTTCGCTGTAGCTATTGTAGTTTTGAGATTTTTTTTTTTTTTTTTTTTTTAATACATTTTCCACACTAAAATTGGACCAGCATTCAAAACTAATGTATTCCTGCTTTTCCCTGTAGCTATTGTAGTTTTTTTAGATATGAGAATGGAATTGAAGAAATTTTTGCTGTTAATGAAATACATCTTTCCCTATATATATATATATATATATATATATATATATATATATAGCTAAATATAATATATATATATATATATAACTATATATATATATATATATATATATATATATATATATATATATATAAATAGTTATATTTAAATCTTTTCATATTTCATATGTGGTAAAATACTTCTATATATATATATATATATATATATATATATATATATATATATATATATATATATATATATATATATATATATATATATATATATATATATATATATATATATATAGATAAATAAAGAAATATCTATAATATAATAATATATAAAATAACATATGTTTATATTTTTATATATATATATATATATATATATATATATATATATATATATATATATATATATATATATATATATATATATATATATATATATATAAAAGACTCTGCCTACCCAAGTGTATTCTTCCAGGTACGCCACTGGTGGCAAGGGGTTATTTCTAGGATCATACTGAGGTATACTTGGTTATAAGCGCTCATTTATAGGCTCATCCTGCGGGAACCATAGTTTTAGTGGCTCATCGGTAGGATCATACTGGAGTAACCTTAGTTATAAGGGATTCATTTATTGGATCATTCTGCTTGGAATTTAATTATAATGGTTCATTTGTGGGATCATAGTTAAGTGTCCTTGGTTGTATGGGCTCGTTTGAAGATCGTACATGTGGAGACCTTAGTTGTAAGTGCTAATATTTTCTCAATAATATTCTTATTATTTCAGATGGAAATGTATTATTATTATTATTATTATTATTATTATTATTATTATTATTATTATTATTATTATTATTATTATTATTATTATTATTATAATAAATGATCACATTTCAAGAGCTCTTGCCTTAAATCCAGGAGGGGAACTTCTCTTGAGATTTTCTCTCGAAGCATCGAACCCGACACCTTCGCCTTATGAGATATTTATCACATACTTTATGTTTACGAATAATGATAGTTGTATGTTATTTTTCGGGTTATATAAATAATGTACTTATTGACGAAGAAAAGATACAAACTCTGATAGATTCAGATTGGGGAGATTCATCTA
>JABUQX010112768.1:0-18989 GCA_015478945.1 Trachelipus rathkii | reverse complement strand
AAGGCGTATATTTCATAAGGATGGGTAATCCTTCTCCTCACAAACAGGTTATAGGCCAGAGACCCACAGAACCTCCCAGACCCCACTACGTAGGGTAGGCTGTGGATGTGGCCTAGTGAAGATCTTCCCGGAACTCTACGCCTGTTTACCCCCGCTGCTACACATGACACCTTAATATCTTTCAGTGGAGCCCGAGATTATACACCAAAGTGCAGAACAGCCTCCTCAGTGATTATCCAAGGCTCGAGTTTCCTACAATTGGCGCCCTGGTCAAAGGTGAGCTAAAGGACCGGTTTTTATCCTGTACCCTCATCCACGTGGAAGAAGTGCGAGGTGAGTTGAAAATCTATGCGTGAAGAGACACCGGATAGCCCCAGGGACTGTAACGGGAAAAAAGAGAGAACAACTTGCGTACACGTAGTTAAAGGAACTGATGGGTGAGAATTCAAACAAAAAAGAAAAATATATATAGATAGAAACTGTAGTAAAGGTCGATTGAAAAAAAATTATATAAAAAAAAAAAAGAGTTGAAAGTGTGAAGATTGAAAGATAACGTATGTGACAAATGCTAATGACGAAGTGCACAACAAATCAAATAATACTACAAGGCGAAGGGGAGGCAAAAAGTCCCCCTAGTATTTGTTTTTATTACTACGCCATGCTCTAGGTTGTAATCAAGAGCATAACACAATAAGAATCATTACATCCTTGCGGGGATATATATATATATATATATAAATATATAATATATATATATTTATATATATATATTTATATATATATAAAATATATATATATAATATTATAATATATAATATATATATATATACTATATTATATATATATATATATATTAATTATTATAATATATATATATATAGTATATATATTATATTGGTGATATTTGGTTTAGAGCGAAAACTATCATCGATCCATATCTCAAAACTACAATAGCTACAGGAAAAGGAATACATTGTGGAATCCTTGGCAAATTTTATTGCGAAACTGCTAAAAAAATATAATAATAAAAAAAAAAAAAAAATCATTATTCTAAAATTACAATAGCTACAGCTAAAGGAATACATTTTTGGATCCTGTGTAAAATTTTAGTTAGGAAAAATGTAAAAAAAAAAATTAATAAAAATAAAAAAATAAATATTGGCTTATTTTTTTTTTAGGAGCAGGGACATAGTATATATATTATACATTATATATATATATATATATATATATCATAGTATATATTATATATAATATATACTATATATAATATATTATATATATATATTATATAATAATATATATTATATATATATATATATATATTTGTAAGGTATTACACGGCAATTTAGGGGGCTCGAGCAGACGGGAAACACTCAGGGGGGGACGTTTTCCATACCCCGAGGGGAGGGGTGGAGAACCCCCCCGACACCCAAATACCAAAGAGCGGGAGTTCCGGACCCTCCCCGGAGGGGGGAATTTGTCCTACCCCGTAGTTCCCCGGAAGGCGAGACCCCGACTCCTGCCAACGGTGCGGTATACCCTTGGGTTTCTTTGAAAACAAGCATATAATAGAAAAGTCTATTTATATATATTAACGAGTAATACCGTAAGGTCTTTATGGCTATCTAATCATAATTACTTATTTATTACTAATTTTTATTTTATTTATTATTTTAGATATACATTTTCCTATGCTAAATTTTTACCGGATTCCAAAAATGTATTCCTTTTCGCCTGTAGTATTGTAGTTTTTGAGTATTTTTTTTTTTATTTTTTATTTTATTTATTTTTTATATTTACATTTTCGCCTATTGGGAGAGCATTCCAGCAATGTATTCCTTTATCGCTGTAGCTATTGAGTTTATTGAGAATATGAGTGTGGCTATTAACCAATTCACTATATAATATATATATATATATATATATTTATATATATATTATATATATATTATATATATATTATTATATATTTTAGACATATTCTTACATATATATATATATATATATATATATTTATAGATTATAAGGCCAGCTTACCAAAGCACCCGCATGATATCTGAAAACTACGATAGGCCAAGAAAACTAATACATATTGGAATCAGCGTGTGAAATTTGTATAGAAAATGTATTTTTTTAGGGGGCTCGAGCCGACGGTGGAACAAAGGGGGGACGAAGTTCCCCCCGTCGTTCCCGATTCGGCTGGGAGACCCCGACTCTTTGCATCTTTGCGGTTTACCAGGGGTATTACTCAATACATTTGATTTTGCTTTCCAATGACGCTTGCGCATCGTATTCTTTTAGTTAAAATAAAAAAAATTATAAAAAAATTTTGCGGAAACGACAAAATGATAAAAAAAAAAAATTCTGCCAACTCTTATGTATCATTGAGGTTGTGTGTGTGTGCGTGTGTTCGCTTAGCATTGAAGGAGAATCTTGGGGGGTCATGTCTGAGAGATTTTGGGGAATGTACTCTCATCGTTTTGTCATTGGCTAAAGTTTTTTAAAAAATTCAACTTATTGTACAATTTCTTACAATACAATAACTTTGTACAATAACTTATTTTAATTAAAATAACGATTTTCTTTACTAAAATTTTACGAGGATTCCAAATATGTTATTTGTTTCGTGGTACAACACGTACTTTTTACGCTATCATGCGGGTGCTTTGGTTAGTTTCACCATATATATATATATATATATATATATATATATATATATATATATTTATATATATATATATATATATATATATATATATATATATATATATATATATATATATTGATATATATATATATATATAATGTATATATATATTAGGTCAACATTACTTAACGCCCACACGGAACGGGAGCTCGGATCAAAAAAAAATTTTCACAGGTAGCCTCTATGATACATAAATAGACGTTTTAGGGTCGAAATTGAAAAAAAAAAAAAAAATCATATCTCAAAACTACAAATAGCTACAGCGAAAGGAAAGTATTAAATTTCGAAATCCTTGGGATCAACATTATTAAGGAAATATTAATAAAAAAAAAATTATGTTAATAATTATAGTAATATGAAAAGAAAGCCAATTTAAAACATTTTATTTACGTTATCGTATTAAATTAAATAGACTTTCTAGTATAGTTTTGTTATGTTTTTAATTAAAGAATAACCCAAGGTATACCGCACCGATGGCAGGAGTCGGGGGTCTCTCGCCTTCCGTGGGAACTACGCCGGGTAGTTTTGGGGGTTTTGGACTTTTCCCCCCTCAGGGAGGGTCTCCGCGGACCCCTGCCCTCTTTGGGTATTTGGGTTGTCGCGGGTCGTCCTTCCGCCCCTCCCTACGGGGTATGGAAAAACGTTCCCCCTGTGTTTCCCCGTTGCGCTCGAGCCCCCTAACATTGCCGTTTAAATACCTTTAGAAAAAAAACATTGGATAGAATTTCGCCCTAGAACAGGTTTAAAAAAAAAAAAAAAAAAAAAAAAAAATTTCATTTCGACCCTAGAACATCTATTTATGTATCATAGATGCCTACCTCGTTGAAATTGGTTTTTTTGATCGAGCTCCCGCTTCCGTGTGGGCGTTAATAACTTTTTCCATTATATATATATTATACTATATATATATATATATATTATATATATATATATATATAATATATATATATATATATATATATATATATATATATATATATATATATATATTATATTCATATATATATATATATATTATATAATTATAAATATGTGTGTGTGTCAGTGTTAGTGTTAGTGTTAGTGTTAGTGTTAGTGTTAGTGTTAGTGTTAGTGTGTGTGTGTGTTTGTGTGTGTGTGTGTGTGCGCGTGTAGAAATGAAATCCTTTATATACTATGAGGAATCTCTATAGTTTCTGGTGAGGTTATAATTTTATGCTTATATATTTGATAGGCTATAAAGTGTACTATCCGAAATAACCTACAGAATGGCTTAATAACTCAAAAGGTGTGTACATAGATCTACATCTTTGTCTTTTCTAAGATATTGAATCCCTCCTAAGGATTCTTTATTACATTAAGGCCCGTATTTATGAATCAACTTTGAAAAACGTCTTGACTTTCCGTAAAGGTAGCCTCAGATAAGTATTCTTCAACTACATAAGAATCTTAAAAAAAAATTGCTATTTATAAACCACCCTTTCCTTTATTCGGGAGCTACTTATCGAAGACAGTTTTCAAGGAAAAACGTCACCATATTTCATGACGTCAGAGACCAATAACCAATGAACACAAAGTAAATGAAACTAGAACAAAATAAAAGTATATTATATATTAATTTTATGTATGCAAATTTATAGAAATATTAAAAAGAAAAAAAAAATAATGAAATAATCTAAACGCGTTTAAAAATACTATGAGAATTGAAGATGTGTTGCTTCACATTTATTAGTTCCAGTTGCTTTGATTGGCATAGCCGTAGACTGAACGTAGCCTAGCTACGAAATTATGATAAATTATAAAAATATCATCTGCTCCTTACACTAAAGTTAGGACCCGGTCGCAAGTTGCACGCTGCCTATTTCTCTGGTGTGAGCCTAATTATGTGGTTTTTGGGTATTTTCTTGCACGAAAGTATATATTTGACAAAATCGTTTACATAATAAATGCCAACAAATGATAAAAATTAAATAATAATAGCGATAAATTGTACAATAAAAAAACAAGATGGCTGCCGCTCGGAAAACAAAATCTTAACATAGTTCAAGGTTGGTTCAGAGCTACCTTGACTAAGGAAGAGATTTCGGATTTCGCCAAGTATTTTGCGACGTCAAGGGTTCCTTACATAAAAAATTTCTCAAGGATCGTTCATAAATTCGAATTTACGTTAAGGGAGGATTCTGAAGGGACACTTGACGAAAGGAAGAGAAAAGGCCGGTATATAAATACGGCCCTAAATTTAAAATATTTTTAAACCTTTTTTTATCCTTTTTTAACGAATACAATAAAATGCAAACTTAACCGGATGATAAAAGTTGAATACATCATTTATTCATTGAACTTTTATAACAAAGACAATGCGTAGTGAATTAATGATATAAGTAATCTTTCCTCTTTTACTCATATTCATTCTTTATACATTTTGAAGAAAATAAACCTGTTTCATTTATTTACTTATTAATGCCTATTTCTCTGGTGTGAGCCTAATTATGTGGTTTTTGGGTATTTTCTTGCACGAAAGTATATATTTGACAAAATCGTTTACATAATAAATGCCAACAAATGATAAAAATTAAATAATAATAGCGATAAATTGTACAATAAAAAAACAAGATGGCTGCCGCTCGGAAAACAAAATCTTAACATAGTTCAAGGTTGGTTCAGAGCTACCTTGACTAAGGAAGAGATTTCGCCAAGTATTTTGCGACGTCAAGGGTTCCTTACATAAAAAATTTCTCAAGGTATCGTTCATAAATTCGATTACGTTAAGGGAGGATTCTGAAGGGACACTTGACGAAAGGAAGAGAAAAGGCCGGTATATAAATACGGTCCTAAATTTAAAATATTTTTAAACCTTTTTTTATCCTTTTTTAACGAATACAATAAAATGCAAACTTAACCGGATGATAAAAGTTGAATACATTCATTTATTCATGAACTTTTATAACAAAGACAATGCGAGTTGAAATTAATGAATAAGTAATCTTTCCTCTTTACTATATTCATTCTTTATACATTTTGAAGAAAATAAACCTGTTTCATTTATTTACTTATTAATAAAGAAAAGCTGTGAAGTTACTCTCTTATGCATAATTGGTCTTTTCTGCATTGGAAATTTTGTTGGAAAATTTGTCATTTGTCTCAACTATTCGTCGGAACATTTTCTGCACTCTTGCAATAAGACCTAGCTTACATTAGCGACTTGTTTCCACGAAGCTCTGAATATTTTTGTTCGATTTCAGAAATTTTAAGAAATGGAATTAGTTATTAAATTTAAGGAGCAACAAAATATTTTGGTGGCTTTTTTTATTTTAATTTCTTCTTCTTCTTCTTCTTCTTCTTCTTCTTCTTCTTCTTCTTCTTCTTCTTCTTCTTCTTCTTCTTCTTCTTCTTCTTCTTCTTCTTCTTCTTCTTCTTCTTCTTCTTCTTCTTCTTCTTCTTCTTCTTCTTCTTCTTCTTCTTCTTCTTCTTCTTCTTCTTTTTCTTCTTCTTCTTCTTCTCTCTTCTTCTTCTTCTTCTTCTTCTATACTTCTTCTTCTTCTTCTTCTTCTTCTTCTTCTTCTTTTCTTCTTCTCTTCTTCTTATTTCTTCTTCTTCCCGGTCTTCTTCTTCTTTTCTTGTTCTTTTTTTCTTCTTCTTCATTCTTCTTTCTTCTTCTTCTTCGTTCTTCTTCTTACTTCTTCTTCTTTTCTTCTTCTTCTTCTTCTTCTCTTATTATTATTATTATTATTATTATTATTTATTATTATTATTATTATTATTATTATTATTATTATTATTATTATTATTATATTATTATTACTTTATTTTATTATTATTAATATTATTATTATTATTTATTTTATTATTATTCATTATTATTATTTATTATATTATTATTATTATTATATTATTATTATTATTATTATTATTATTATTTTATTATTATTATTATTATATTATTATTATATTATTAATTATTATTATTATTATTCATTATTATTATTATTATTATTATTATTATTATTATTATTATTATTATTATTATTATTATTATTATTATTATTATTAATATTATTATATCATACGCGTATATATATATATATATATAGATATATATATATATATATATATATATATTATATATATATATATATAGTATCTATATATTATATTATATATATAATATATATTATATATATTATATTATATATATATATTATATACTAATATATTTATATATATAATAATATATATAGTTATATAATATATATTATAATATAATATATATAGTTATATATATATATATATTATATATATATATATATATATATATATATATATATATAATATATATATATATATATAGATATATATATATATCTACGAGCAAAATTAATCGGCGAGGTGTTTTTCAAATGTAAGAAAATTAAAGGGAAAAATTTATGAAACAGAAAAAGACAAACTTTCTCTGGTAAATGGTGAATTTTCAAATATAATTTAATTAAATTAACAAAAAAGTAAAAAGAAATTTGCTATAATACTGTTTTGGGCCTCACACAAACAGTAAGCCTTCATATTAACAAAATAAGTAAGCTTAGGCCCAATTTAGTTTATCAGTTTTAAATTTTGATGAATGCTTACGTTAAAGTTTGAGAGTGAATTTTGACGCCATGGCACTTTTTTTTTTTTAAATTACGTAACACCGTAGGATGGGATACCCGTTGCCCCCCCCATGCCACGGCAGACCACCCTCGAAACTACGCGGGCTTCCGGCAACACCTTTCCTAAAATTAATAATAATTCTCTTTTTTCGTGTAACAATGAAACGAACGTCAACCTTGTAGGCTAAGCCCTAATTTCCCTTTTATATTTGATTTTACCTCATCATCGTAAAAATTCCCTCAATTTAAAACTGTGTTCGTAAAAAAATTGCATGACCCATATTTTTTTTTTTTTTTTTTTTTTTTTTTTTTTTTTTTTTTTTTTTACGAATTTTACCCAAACCCACCTCCCAACGCGGTGCTGCGGCCCTTTCAAGGAGGCGGGCAGGAAATAAAATACCGCGAAGCCCACCCCAAGCCCAAGCCCGTAACGCAAATCTCTTTCAGGTGTGTGCGCCAGACATGGGTTTTTATTAAGAGAGAAGATTAAATTACAGTTTAGGAAAAAAAAGAAGATGGGCAAGAAGTTCCACAGACAGAAGTGCTGGAAAGAAGGAGGCACACCAACGAACGCAGTCTGGGATTTTCAATGCTCACGCAAAATGCATGCGAGAGCATGCACCCTTGCTATTGCGAAGGGCGACGCACATGGAGGTGGAATGCGAGTTTTGGCCAACTCCCTCTGAGCATCTACCGTGCTAGTACCTATAGAAAGAAGATAGTGCCGCAACTCACGATCGCAGAGATAAGAGGGTCAAGAGAGTTGAAAGTAGGGGACAGTTAATTAGTCTCTTTAGCTTTAGACTCAACTCTGTCCAGTATAGAAGGTGGAGCCGGAGCCCCCCCAGATGTTAGAAACAGTACTCCAAAACAAGGGCGGATTAAGGCCCTTATATAACTGGAGTAGCGTGCAGAAGAAAAAATTCCTCCAACCTGAACAGACTCCCAGTTTCTTGAGCGCCCCTTAGCAACCGTTGTGATATGAGGTTTCCAAGATAATTTTTTGTTTATGTTCAGGACCAGAATGTTTATTGTGTCAACAGCGTGAGACTTAGAACCGTCAAAAGATAGAAGTTAGGAGGTGTTTTGAGGGAGGGAGATGTTAAGTAGTTGAGTTTTCAAAAGAGTTGAATTTCACAAGGTTGTGCGGCCCCACACACCAAATGCCGAAATCCCATCCAGGTCGCAAGAATTAGAATCAGAAAGCCTGCAAGACGAGAGGCAACTCTAGATGCAAAGCGATGGAGCAGATTTGGAAATGAGTGAGAAGAATGCGAGTGTTGAGTCACGGCCATAAGAGTTGAACAGAGTTAGAAGTACAGATGAGGAGATCTGATGAAAAGAAGAAATAAAGTTGGAGATAAAACAGAACCTGAGGAACACCACAATTAAACAGGGAAAGGAGGGAAGAAGTCGGCTCCATTAATCGAGTGCTTTTGATTATGGGAGCGACCAGAGAAACTAGACAAGAGCTAAGCAGAAGAGAAGGAGGAACCCAAGGAAGGGAGCTTAGAGAGTACCGACGCATGCCATTACTCGATCAAAAGCCTTTGAAATATCGAGTGCCACCACCAAGACTCCCCATAGTCCCTAAGGCAGAAGACCATAAATCAGTCAGATAAATTTTGTGAGTTGTGGGAAATACTGATGATCTCTAAGTTGTAGTCAAACTTCATACAATCCAGCAAATGAGAGTTAAGAAGAGTTCAAAGAATCTTAGATTGAATACAAGTGAGGAGCTATAGGAAGATAGTTGGAAGGATCAGAGCGGCTGCCCTTTTATTATATATTTTATATATATATATATATATATTATATAGTATATATATTATAATATATATTATATATTATATTATATATATAATATATATATCTCTATATATCTGTAAATATAGTTTTCAGGTAAAACTGAACCTTTCGTCTGACCTTTGATATTCGATATATCGATAGAGATATATATCGATATCGATATATATCTATATCGATTATATATATTATATATAATATATATATAATATATATATAGATATATATATATTATATATATATATATATATATATATATATATTATATATATATATATATATATTATATATATATATATTATAATATATATATATAATATATATATATGTGTGTATCTTTGTTAAAGTTAGCCAGTTTATTCTGATGCGCTAAGTATGTGTTAGTTTGTCTTGTACATTTATTTTCTTAGTTCAGGTAATTGCTATGTTAGCTTTATTAATGTGAAAACATTTTGTATGTTACCATATATTCGCTGGTTGGTATATAAAGAACTCATTTTTGTGCCATGTTTATTTGAAATGATACTCGAAATGCGACGTGCAATCAAATAGATCAATTAGATCAAAAGCACTCATGGAGTTTGTGGGAGGGATGGGAGGGAAGGGGACGGGAAGGGGCAGGGAGGGAGCGGGAGGGAGGGGCCAGGGGAGGGGTTGGTGGTTTGATTTACTGTTTTTCTGATTTTAGGATCGGTAAATTATTACACTTTACTATGATATTTTATTCAAGAACTTATTTTTATGTTATGTTTGGATTAAACTTTGTTATGTTTGCATATATTCGTTGATTCGTATGATAATTAGACAAGGTTATGATATATTTTTGTTAAATATTTACTGGCTATGTCAATGCTAAAATTAACATTGATATGTTAGAGATATGCTTTAAAAAAGTGTGTATAAATAGGTTACGTTTTTTGTACGCCTATGTTAGTTACTTTACTGTTGTTTAAGTGTGGGACTTTGTTAATGTTAGTAGTTTATTCGTACGTAAGGTGTGTTAGGTTTTTTTCGTTTTACATTATATTCTTAGTTCATGTTGTATGACGTATGTTAGTTTTATTTATGTTGAAACTTTTGTTACGTTAGGCGTATATTCTTTGATTAGTGTTTACAAAGAACTTTTTTAATGTTATGTTTTTAACCTTAAATGATACTCAAAATGCGAGTTGAATCAATAGATCAGAATGTATAAGTTGTTAATTGATAGCTGTTTATTTGTCTGCTTGTTATGTGTTAAGTATGTTATATTCATAGTTTAGCCTTACAGAGTGTGGGAGGATAAAACTTTACTATGCTTTGTATTTATCCGTTTAGGTATTATGGTACTTGGCGGTAAGGTATGGTAACCTTTGCTTGAATTACCATGCTATGCTAAAATTAATATTGATATTGTTAGAGACATGCTTGACAACGTTGATGAATAGGTTACGTTTTTGGTTGTTATGCTTAGTTACTTTACTGTGTTAAGTGTGGAACTTTGTTAATTTTAACCGTTTATTCGGGTTTGAGATGTGTAGCGTTTGTTGTTTGTACATTATATTCTTAGACCGGATGATTTCTTATGTTAGCTTTATTAATGTGAAAACTTGTTACGTTAACAATATATTCGGTTGATCAGTGTTATTAAAGAACGTTTTATGTTAGCTTTTATTCAAACTGATACTCGAAATGTGACTGAATCAATAGATCAACAGATCGATAGATCATGGGAGGGTGGGATGGGGGAGGAGAGTAGGGTGGATGGTTTGATTTTACTGATTTTAGCTGCCTTTAGGCGTATGTAAAAGCCATGACAATTTTACTTAAAAAATATGAACTTGAATCATATAGATCAATAGACATGGAAATGTGGGCAGTGTGTATGCTGTTTGATTTACTGATTTACTGATTTAGGGTATGTAAAACATGACAATTTTAGTAAAAAATATGACTTGAATCAATAGATCAATAGATCAATAGATCAATAGATCAATAGATCACGGAAGGACAGGAGGGTAGGGTGGATGGTGGTTTGATTTACTGGTTTACTCATTTACTGCTTTAGGGTATGTAAAACATGACAATTTTAGTAAAAAAATATGACTTAATCAATAGATCAATAGATCAATAGATCAATAGATCACGGAAGGGGTGAGGAGGGCAGTTTGATTTACTGATTTACTGATTTACTGCTTTAGGGTATGTAAAAACGTAAATTTGTAAGTTATAAACATAAAAGAATAAGATTTTTTTTTCTTGATGACTTCTGAAACCATCATTTTTGAAATCTACAGACCCGATAACATATATAAGAACACCAACATTGTTGTTATACAAATGTTTATTAACTCAGCACTGCACCGACTCCAGCACCGGTGCCGGTACTGACTCCGACTCCTCTGACTCAGACTCCTTCACCGACTTATTCCTTCTCTGACTCCGAATCCGACTCCTTTCTCCACTTCTCTTATGTATTTCATCCAATTCTACGGAGGGACCCCCTCTGGGGGGTCCCCGACCCCTCACGATCTTGAAACCATCATATTCGAGATCTACAGGTTCGATAACATATATAAAGATACAAATATTGTATTATTATACAAATATTTACTAACCCAGCACCGCACCGGAGCCAGCACCGGTGCCGATGCATACTCCTCTGATTCCGGTATCAAGTCTTTCTAGAAATCCAACTCCGACTCCGCTCTCCAAATTTCAACCTTCTACGAACTTTTCGATTTTTAGGGAGGGCAGCGTCCCCCCTTAGGGGACGTAATCTCATCTACGACGAGATTACGACACCACCTAGCGCACCTCCAAATTTTAGCCCGATACAATAAGCCTAACCATGATGGAATATAATAATAATAATAATAATAATAATAATAATAATAAATAATAATAAAATAATTAATATTTAATAATAATAATAATAATAATATAATAATAATAATAATCAATAATAATAATAATAATAAAAATAATAATAATAATAATAAAAATAATAACAATAATAATAATAATAATAATAATAATAATAATAATAATAATAATAATAATAATAATAATAATAATATAATAATAATAATAATAATAATCATAATTACAAAGAGACACGTTATCAATAAACACGCCGCGTTATCAAAGATCAAAGGAGCCGCCGTGGGAAAGTGAAAGTGCTCTCACGGAACACCCGTGACCTTGGGTAGCGACTAAATCGATTCGTAACTACTTATATATATATATATATATATATAGTATATATATAATATATATTATATATTAATATTATATATATATATATAATATATATATATATATATATATATATATATATATATATTATATATTATTATATTATATATATATATATTATATATATTAATATATATTATATATATATATTAATATATATATATACTACAATATATTATATATATATATATATATATATATATATATATATATATATATATATATATATCGAAAGAATTTTCTCTACTTTTGGTCTTGTTTAGTCAAAAGTTCGAAATAGACTTGGGTCAGAAACAGCTCAAAAACTTGCTAGAAAATATATAAATATCTAAGACAGGTTAGACAACCAGACAGTAGTTACTAATATGAAATAAAATTGGAAAATGTGATTCATTCACAGACTTAATTCAATCCAATGTTAAAAATTAGTTTTATACTTTATTGCAGACTATTTAAATTTATAAAATAATGGAAATTCAAAATATATTCTAGTAAATTAATAACCAAGGAGGAAAGAATTTATAATCAAAGAGGAAAGAATTTTTACTTTTTTATTTGCTGAAAATTTATTTAGCAATTTTAATAATGGAAGCTAGTTATTATGTTCTAGTCAATAAAACTGAAAGATATTGTACTTTTCACTTTTGAATTAAATTTTAAAAATTAATTTTTTTCCATTCTCATTTATTTCAAATATTTAAAAGATATATCAGTGAAAATCTTAAATAAAATGCAACTAGGCTCACTAATAATGAAACAATATAGGTGTTATTATTGCATATTGGTAATTTTTAAAAATATCTCTCTAATTGTTGAAATAATAGCTAAAATAAACACTTAGCTGGCCTTTTTGGGTTTTATTATGTTGGCTTTTTTTTATGGGGGGTGGAGGGTTGGTTACTTTGGGTGGATTTTTAATGCCAACCCTGATTTCTATCCACACTGACAGAATTTTGGATTTAAATAAAATTGTAGACATTTTAAGCGTCGTCTGAATAGGGCATAAACCTAATGAACCAGCGATTTACCTGACATTGCAAGCAGAGTAGGGACCTTACTACATTATTAAAACCGTGAATTGAAAACCAAAATGTGTTTTTTCTCATTATAAGCTATAAAAAAAACACGCAACTCGCAGACCGAGACTGGTAAAAACGCTTTGTGCATCACCATTAATTAGCCTAAGGATAGATAAGTTTATTGAATTTCCGAATAATTTAATATTTTAGAGTGATTAGAAGTTGAAAATAAATATACCATTTCAAGTTAATAAATATTTTTCTTCTTTAATTAAGTGAATGAGATTTATTAATCGCATTAATTTTATTTATTTTGTTTAAATATTGCATAATTAATTAACTGTTTGCAGATGTAATCTGCTTTAATGTAATTCTCAAAGGAATATAATTTTATATAAAAGAAATATCGTGTCTATATAATTACATACGAGAAAATACGGAAAGTTTTGCATATTCGTTAATTTATTATTATTATTATTATTATTATTATTATTATTATTATTATTATTATTATTATTATTATTATTATTATTATTATTTATTATTATTATTATTATTATTATTATTATTATTATTATTATTATTATTATTATTATTATTATTATTTATTATTATTATTATTATTATTATTATTATTATTATTATTATTATTATTATTATTATTATTATTATTATTATTGTTATTATTAACTTCTGATTGACATTAAAAATCTCAAGGATTTAATGAAGGTTAGATATTTTATAGCAACCGTTCTTATCCTTTACATTACCACTTTGCCACTGACTCCCTTTAAGATATTTTTTTCCCACCCGAATATGAATAATAATAATTAACTCACCAAGATTTAAAAGAATAAATTACATCAAATATAAATTTAAAGTCTCTCATGAAGGGCATTCTAATTTGAAGAGAAGGGTGCATATTTTATTCATATAGTTTTAAAAAATAATAATAGAGAAATACGAAATTAGGCTTTGCTTTAAAAAAAAAAAAAAAAAAAAAAAGTTAGTAATTCATTAGAAAAGTCAAGTTTTACACAAGCTAGAAAGGGAAATTTGTTCAAGGTTACTTTTCTTTCGTGCTTTCTTTCATTCTTTGATTTTTTTTCCATTTTTTTTAAGTGCAGCAAATCTTTGCATCTCTTCAAGATTTCTCGTACTCCCTTTGAAGGCTTGGCGCAATCTCTGGGGTCCTCAGATCATAGGTTAAGGACGTGGGCCACAGGTTGACGACTGCTGCTTTATAGGTTGCGTAAGATATAAATCAGGTTAGTCAGACAAGAGGTCTGGATATTGAATTTTGTTAGGTGAAATTGGAAAGGGTAATCAGTCGAGCAATTAAAATATTACTCGAAAAGTGTAGTTAATAATAATAATAATATATAATAAATATAATAATAATAATAATAATAATAATAATAATAATAATAATAATAATAATAATAATAATAATAATAATAATAATAATAATAATAATAATAAGAAAATAAATAAAGTTTATAAGAAAAAAAATCACAAGAATAATAAAAATAACGATAATAATTATAATATTTTATAATAATATAATAATAATTAATAATAATAATATAATAATAAATAATAATAATAATTAGTAATAATAATAATAATAACAATAACGAATAACAATAACAAATAACAAATAACAAGTAACTAATAACAATAACAATAACAAAACAATAATGAATAATAATAATAATAATAATTAATAATAATAATAATAATAATAGACTACAACAACACTACAAGAACTACAGAAAACCGACTAGCAAAGACTTTACAGCCCACTCAAGGCTAGTCTAGAGGAAGATGAGCGTCACCGGCTTAGAACGGATATAATAACCTCTAAAACGCAGTGAACACCAAAACTGTTATTACAAAAATATTAAATTGTAATGTGATCGATGATGTCACTGGGCTTAGAATGTTAGAAATAACCCTCTAAGTGGAAGTGGTGGACATCAAACTGTTATTACAAATTAAGATGATTGTGTGATCAATGAGAGGTCACCGCGCTTAGAACGTTAGAAATAACCCTCTAAGCGCGTGAGCATCAAAGCTGCTTATTACAAATTAAGAATGGATAGTGTGAATGAGACTAGCCGATAGAGCGTTAGAACTAACCCTCTAAGCGGTAAAACATAAAATGTTTCAATAAAAAGTTCGACGCCCAAATTCTTTTAGATGTACTTTTTAACGATTTACCAAATTGATCTCAGATATGTTCTTGTTTGATTTCACCTGTAACTTAATTACATATGGTTTTAATAAAGTAAGATCGGTATTGCAGTTGAAGTTTCACAGACCAATTTCCTTAAAGTGTTTATCTAACTTTTCTTGAATAAATCGATTGTTCCCGCTGTTCACTATTTCATAAAGAGACTATTCCACTTCTCAGATTACATTCGTAGTGAAGATATTCTTGCTAATATTGGTTTGAATCGATTTATGAACAAAGTTTATTGTCCATTACTTCGTTGTACATCGTTAAAATCATATCTAAAAATTGCCTGTAATCGATATTTTCAAATTTATTTATATTTTGAAGACTTCTATTAATTTCCTTCTCAATCTTCTGTGTTCCTAAAAAATGTATTATCTAATTCACGTAGTCGTTGGTCGTATGACTTACCTCTCAATTCTGGTATTATTTGGTTGTCCTTCTTTGAATTCTTTCAATTTTTCTATGTCCTTTTTGAGAGAAGAAACGTGAAAAGAAGAAGAAGAAGAAGAAGAAGAAGAAGAAGAAGAAGAAGAAGAAGAAGAAGAAGAAGAAGAAGAAGAAGAAGAAGAAGAAGAAGAATAATAATAATAATAATAATAAATAATAATAATAATAATAATAATAATAATAATAATAATAATAATAATAATAATAATAATAATAATAATTAAAAGTAAGAAATAATAATAATATAATAAAATTTAATAAAAATAATATATAAATAAGAATAAAAAAAATAAATAATAATAATAATTAATAATATTTATAGGGAATAAAGTAATTTAAATGCTAGGCCAAATTTACGATACCGTGGGTATAGTAGTACCAAGAGTAATGTGCCGTGCATATTAGGGCATATATTATTATGATATAATAATAATAATAATAATAATAATAATAATAATAATAATAATAATAATAATAATAATAATAATAATAATAATAATAATAATAATAATAATAATAATAACTACAGAACACCGACTAGCAAAGACTTTACAGTCCACTCAAAGCTAGTCTGAGGCTAGATGAGGTCACCGGCTTAGACGTTAGAACTAATCTTCTAAGAGTTGAAAATCAAAAGTGTCTTAATTTCTCGCCCGAATTCTTTTTAAGATTTACTTTTAGCATCAAAACTATTTATTACAAATTAAGATGATAGTGTGATCAATGAGGTTACCGGCTTGGAACGTTAGAACTAACCTTCTAAGCGATGAACATCAAAACTATTATACGTTCGGCGCCCAAATTCTTTTCAAAATGTACTTATAACATTTACCAAATGATCTTGATAGTTCGTTCGATTTTACCTTATCATCTAGGTCACAACTAATTCTAGTGTTTTAATAAAGCAAAAATCGATTTGAATTAAAATTCAAAGACCTTAAGGTGTATATCTAACCTTTTCTTGAATGAATCGATGTTGCCGCTGATCAATATTTCGTAAGAAAGACTATTCCATTTCTCAATTACATCGTAAGTGAAGAAATTCTTTGCTATATTGGTTTGAAATCGTTTATGAAAAAGTTTATGTTCATTACTTCCTGTTACATCATTAAAACCGTATCTAAAGAATTGCCTATAATCAATATTGTCAAATTTATTTATCATTTTGAAAACTTCTATTAATTTTCCTCTCAATCTTCTTGTTTCAAAAGAATGGATATCTAGTTCACGTAGTCATTATTCGTATGACTTACCACTCAGTTCCGGAATTAATTTTCTTGCCCTTCTTTGAATTCTTTCAATTTTTTCTATGTTCTTTTTGAGGTATGGACTCTAAAATTGTATTGCGTATTCTAGACGAGGTCTAACTAACGTTTTATAGCGAGGCACTATTATAATTTTAGATTTATATTCGAAGTTTCTGGCAATATAACCTAGAGATTTATTAGCTTTCTTAACAGCTTCAACACATTGTTTAGCAAACTTTAATCCTTGTTAATTAACATTCCTAGATCCTTTTCCTCACTAACATCTTTGATAGCTGAGTCATCTATTTTGTAATCAAATTCATTGTTCCTACTCCCAAAACGCTTACTATTATCGGTATTAAATTTCGTTTGCCATGTTTTTGACCAATCAACAGTATTATTGAAAAACTCTTGAGAGATTGATAATTAATCTTTCTAACAACTTATGCAATTTCCAAGTTTCATATCATCCACAAATTTCAAAATTTTGCCTAAAATATTATCATCTATGCCACTTACATATATAATGAACAGTATTGGACCCAGAAAAGATCCTTGGGGTACACCACCAATAACATTTGCACAATCTGAGCATTCACCATTGATAATGACTCGCCGTCGTCAATCCGATAACCTATTTTTAATCCAATTTCAAAGCCTTCCTCGAATATCATGAGCTTTAAGCTTTTTCAATAATCTTTGATGAGGGACGGTATCAAATACCTTTTGAAAGCTTAAGTAAATGACATCAAAAGATTTATAGTTATCTACATCGTTAATAACCACATTAAAAAATTCTAGTAAGTTTGTTAAGCATGATATATTTCTTCTAAAACCGTGTTGGGAATTCTTGAGCAATCCATGATCTTCAAGTTGTGCAACTAATCTGTTAGTTAGTATTGCTTCAATAATTTTGTCAACTATAGAAGTTAAACTAATTGATCTGTAATTGTTCGGGAGCTTCCAATCTCATTTTCTCAAAATAAGTTATATTTGCAAGTTTGAAATTATGCGGTACTAACCCCTCTTGTAAAGACTTATTGAAAAGCATAGTCAGAGGTTTTACTAATATATCTCTAAATTTGTTTAGATGCATCGGATAAAATCCATCTGGTCCAGGCGATTTATTTATTAATAGCTTATCAATTTGGAAAGCAACTTCCTCTTCTAATATTTCAAATGTGTCTAAAATACTACCTGTATGAAAATCCCGTACGTCTTTCATGTTAGGAACATTATCTAGATTTTATTTCGTAAATATTGAGGAGAAAAAATTATTTAAAATGTTTGCCACATCGGCATTGTTCGATTTTAGGTTTCCGTTATTGTCCAATAGTGGTCCAATTGATTCCTTAATGGAACTTTTATTGTTGCCGTAATTGTAAAACTTTTTAGGATTAATTTTACTCTCCCGGGCAATATTAATTTCATAGTTTCTTTTATAGCATCGAAGAAGAAGAAGAAGAAGAAGAAGAAGAAGAAGAAGAAGAAGAAGAAGAAGTTCCTTTTATTATTGTGAAGTGAAGCATAGCAATAATTCTATAGGAGCAGCCTTTCATCAGATAAATTTTAACCTATAATTTTTAATAGCATAAAGCTGTTAGAACTGCAGCGCAAATACTCCGCTTTCTACCGTGAACTTCTAGCAACCTACTATTC
>JABUQX010112767.1:17500-22500 GCA_015478945.1 Trachelipus rathkii | reverse complement strand
GTATTGCACTAAAGGATATAAAATGTATTTGAAGATAATAAGCTTTTAACAATTATGAGATAAAGCAATTTACTATAGAAAACAAGGCGCGCCCTCATAACCAACTGACAAAATATTCAGAGTCAAAAATTTTTTTAAATTATGTAATAAACGTAATAATAATAATAATAATAATAGCAATAATAATAATAATAATAATAATAATAATAATAATAATAATATTAATAATAAAATAATAATATTAACCCCCTGTAACGAAACTTGTTGCTTAAGACCTTTTATTGTTTTCAAATCTGTTTGCAGCACAGAAGGATTTAAGAAAAATTATAGAAAAAGAGAATAAGATAAAAAAAAAAATATTATAATGGCTACTTCATGATGATAGGTATTGATGAGGATTTGGTCAGAGAGGAAACTCAGGAGTGAGAGAGAGAGAGAGAGAGAGGCCCCCCCCCCCCCCCCGAAGAAAGAAGGGAGAAGAGAGGAGAGAGAGAGAGAGAGAGGAGAGAGAGAGAGAGAAAGTTTTGATAGCATAAAGATAGTATTTTTAAAGATATTGGCGCAACTCATAGCTGTGGTTAAAGACCAGTGATAACCGCGGTTGCAGTTGCAGTTATGTAGACCAATTGCAACAACCGCGGTTGCGGTTGTCTAGTATAAATGCGGTTGGCCTTCGCATTTGCGGTTCTGGATTATTCAGTCATCACTATATATATATATATATATATATATATAAAATATATATATATATATATATCTTATATATATATATATATATTTATATATATATATATATATATATATATATATATATATATATATATATATATATATATATATATATATATATATATATATATATATATATATATATATATATATATATAAAAAAAATCCATCTCAATATTTATCAAGACGATTCTTAAAATTATTACTGGTCAAACTTAAAACGAAAAGATTCACTGACGAATTTTGTGAGAAGCTCAAAATGTCATAAACAGTGAATTAAAATACTATTAAATAATTTAATGAACAAATAATGATTTTATCTTAAATAATATTAAATAATAAATATAAAGTAATAAAGAATTAATAAAATAAACTTAATAGTCTTATGTAAAGAGGAAAACAAGAACTAAATTATTTTAGTTGACCTTAAAATAATACGTTTAGATCAGAGAAAACCAAAACAAAAGCTGTAACTCATATAAATGAAATGACCAAAAATTGGGTCGATAACAGGACAGAACTTTATTTTAGAAATGATTTAAAAAAAGATTTATATACTAATAAATGGAGAAAAATAAACTACATTATATAAAAATAACGATCATTGAAAATAATACCTAAAAGTACTTCTTTAATTCGATTTTGTTTACGATAAATGAGTGTTGGTAAAAAATGCTTAGTAGAATGATAAAAAAAGTGAAAACGTACGTGAAAGTTTAATTAAAGACTCCTCCCTGCTATTATTTTTAGATTTCACAAAATTTCTTTTAATATATATATATAATTTTTTTATTATATATATATATATATATATATATATATATATATATATATATATATATATATATATATATATATATATATATATATATATATATATTCTTTCTTTCTTTCTTCACCTTCCTCTTTACCCCAAGATTGGGGGTAAGGGTGCATGCATCGGAAAAGAAAAGAAGTAGGAGAACATGACAAACGCGTCGAAAAGAAACTAATGCCACCGCCCCTCTGCGCTGAGTGGCAGGCTCGTCACATACTGAAAATCCACCTAAGAGCATCATGGGACTGCGACGGACCTCACTATGGTAAAACGTCAATGTAAGGGTTCATCCTTGGCCCAGGTGGACCATACCCCCATACAAAACCCGCCATTCTCTCTTATTATGCACTTATTCTCGCCTCTACCAAACTCACATTCTCTCCTTAGCAGACATTCGTTCTCGCTCAATCCGCTTCCTCTTCCAGTCTCCCAACCGGTCGGTTCCCAACCACACTCTGCCACTATACATCCGCCCAACCAACCGACTACACTCATCACTTTCCACATGACCAAACCATCTCAACATGCTTTCATTTATATTCTCTCATTTACCTTTCTTCACCACACCACTCTCTAATACGTTTGTTCCTCATTTTATCAATAAATTCTTCTCACACCTAGCACCTAAGATTGTCCATCTAGACACATTGAACTTTGATCTATACTTCTTATTTGAACCACATAGATCTGCTACCATACAACACAGGTAACAACTTCCCTCATGCAAGACCTAGCACACTCAAGACTTGAATGCATTCACCAACGATTTAATTTGCAGCCACCTTCCTGCCATTCTAACTTTCCTACTACACTCTGCATCGTCGTTCCTTCTCTTCAGCATATACCTAATCTTCAACTCAGACACTTGTTATAGCTGTACCATCTAACATAACTTCACACTGGGAGTGTCTCACTCATCATAACGCGCATCCACGTTTTCAAGCCCCTCCTTTGCACCCTGCAAATCTCTCTACCAATCCTCTCAAACTCTCTTAGATTCTCCACCAAATAAATCATCCGCATATAATAGGTAGAGACCCTCCACTCTCTTCATTCTCCACCATTCCAACACCATTTCCTGCCATTCTACTCAATTCTTTCATAACCCCATCCATACTCAAAAATAACCAAGGGAGACATAACACATCCCTTTACTCCACTATTAATCCTAAATCAATCACCATTGACACCTTTATTCTTAACACTTCACTATCGTCATACTACTTTTGATTATTGAAGCTACCACCAACACCACTATATCACTATGCACCTGTAAAAACTCATGCTCTATCACTTACGCCTGTTGTAATCCACTAAAACCTAAATATAATTTATTATCTTCTTCTCCACCTCATTTTCTCAATCATTTATTTCAATCTGAGATTTTGTCCACACATCCTCTACCACTCTAAACGCACCTTGTACTTCACCAATCAGTCCCTCAGTCCCACTCGACGTACTCTTTCGACAAAATACCAGCTTATACCTTCCCTACAACACTCAATAAACTTATTCCCCTATAATTTCTACAGTTGCCTACTCCTTACCCATATATATCAAATTTTTAGCTACCACTCTCCTCTTAATCCTTGGAACTATGCCCTCCATAAACGCTTTATTACACAACTTCAAATCCAATCAATCACCATCTACCCTCTTAATCATTTCACTAGTAATTTCATCAATCCCCTATACCTGCAGATTTACCATTCTTTAACTTTCTCTTCCATTACCTCCTCCTTACTAGCTACCTCTCCCCAAAATACTATTCCTTCTTGCACCATCACCCATTCATTCACTATACCTCATCATTACCTGATGTATTGCTGGGTTTTCGAAGTGATCTTTCCACACTCCCTCACATCCATTTCATCAGTTACAAAAGCACCATCCTATTCATTATTCTAAGCAGATTCCCTTATTCTCATTCTTAACCTTTCCTTCCAGACTTACTATTCCCTTGTATGTCCTCATTTATCCTCCTTCAAACTATTCTGTTTTACCTCTTGTTTTCTCCGACGTATGCACCTTATTACCTCTGATTTTACAATTTCTTTCTCCTTATATAATTAAGCATCTTCTTTTGAAACTTCATCATTTGCTTTTAGTACATTCAACACGCTTCTTTTTTACCTTTAACCGCTTTCATCCTCTTCATTCCACCATTCGCTGTTAACATTCTTACCTCCTGCTACATACTCCCTTTGCACTACTAACAATTAGCTTCCTTCATTTGCCCCAGTTGTTCAGTATCAAGTACATTCAACCGATTTACTGAGCGCTCTTACATGCCATATGTGTCTTGCTCATTTAACTACTCACTCTTAATTTTACCTACTTCCTTTCGTATCACTTTTCTCTCCATAACTTAAGTTTACATAGAACAACATAATGATCCGATAATCCATTCTAAACCCTCACTGATTTAACATCAACATACTTCAACATCTCCTTATTTACCAACAAAATCAATCTTCTTTCTTCTAGATATATCTACCACCTGTCTAGTATATACTTATGGATACTCTTGTGTTTAAAGAAAATTATTACATACACACACATACCTCTCTCCCCACAGAAATCAATCACCTTCCTACCATTCTCATTTTCTCCCGCCACCCCAAAACCACCTATTATACCATCCCTTTTTTGATCACCTATCCAACCATTTAGTTGCATGCGCAGTGCCTTGAATCTAAAATCCTGCTCACTATCCAGAACATTTTTTTCAGATATATATATATATATATATATATATATATATATATATATATATATATATATATATATATATATATATATATATATATATATATATATATATATATATATAGGCTTATGTAGGCTTGTGATGTTTAAGCAATATTTTATTAATTTTCCAGCACTCATGGGTTGAGACAAATGTTATTGGTATGAATGCTATTCCTAACTGTCTATTAATTTTTTTTAAAATTAAACACAAAAAATAAATTTATTAAAACTGATTCATTTTATTTATATATATTTTGAATAAATATTTAATTTTACACAATGCTCGTATTTTAATAATACCGATAAAAGATCTATTAAATTAACTAACACTGTACATGCGTTGGGGTGTTATAGGCAATAGTTGTTGTTTCCACTTTCTACGAAATTTCTTAGGAGTCATCAGCCTTTTATTAACCGTAATAATGCTTGGTGCAGGCCCGTCAAAATTCTCAGTGCAGGGGCGTAAAAAATGCTTAGTGCAGGGCCTTAAAAAGTGCTCACTGCAGGGTAGTAGAAATGCTTACTGCAGGGCTGTAAAAATGCCTTTGCAGGGTCCTAAATGCTTACTGAAGGGCATTAAAATGCTTGCTACAGGCTGTTTAAATGTGCTTAGTATGGGGCTATAAAAATGCACTGCAGGGCCCCAATAATGCTTGGTACCAGAACAGCCGAAATGCTTACTGCAGAACAGAAAATGCTGCTA
>JABUQX010112767.1:0-5000 GCA_015478945.1 Trachelipus rathkii | reverse complement strand
GAAATCCATTTATCAATAATCAATGGAACAGACTTTAAATTCATTTTGTACTTATGAGACCTTGTTATATCTTTTGTCCAGATGTTAGTAAATGCAATTTAAGAGATTTTAACCCACAATGTGAATGTAGGTTCGACCAGAATGAGCGAAGCCCGCACTATTCTTAACAATAATGGAAGGTAATTTGAGAATATACACAAATTCAGTTTCTCTAACAAATTTTAAATTTGACATATCCTTCGCTATTACTCTTCTTTCTACGTATACATTATCTTACCCCTTTAGATAGTGAAATACTTTTCATTACAATCTTGCAGCTTTATTTACAATACTCTCAACATCTTCACCCTATTTCTAAACATATTTTACTTAAACACATTAATCTGTGGAGCTAGTTGGGGACATATTTCGTCGCTTCTACACTGAACTATCCTTACAATAATCTGATTTGACACTGTGCACATGTTTCAGAGTCTGACCTTGAAAATGTGGTAGGCAGTAACCTTCGTGGATGAGTAGGTTCATCCTTTCACTTCGGCTAAATCTTTTCATCCGAATCCATGGTTTGATATTCTCTGTTTTGGTGCTTCTGGAAAAACTTATCAAGCGTGTAAAGACTTGTTTTTATCACTTTTGTTAGTGCAGGCTGGAGTTCGGAAGCGATGCGTATAATGTTCAACGGGCTAAAGCACCTACATTAAAGAAAGTACAGTTACACCTTGGTTCTCCTACTAATAATTTTTCCAGCCTCTTGCCCAAAGCATATCCAACAATCCTGTAAATCTGCTTTACACTTTTATTGGTTCTGATGGATCCTTAGCTAACACTCTTGCTGAAACAGGCTAATCTCTCAGCCTCATTTCACATCTTATTCCACTTCCCTGGATGATTCAGGCATTCTTTCCTCCTCCTACACCATACACCTCATAGTAAAAGTGGTACTGCATTTCTGTAGCACGACGTTACCATCTTCGGTATTGATAGAAAGTTTGGCTATCAGTGATAGGAATGAGCAGGAGCAATATCGAGGGAATATACTCTCTCTCTCTACCCTACTCTCTCTCTCTCTCTCTCTCTCTCTCTCTCTCTCTCTCTCTCTCTCTCTCTCTCTCTCTCTCTCTCTCTCTCTGCTCTCTCTCTCTCTCTCTCTCTCTCTCTCTCTCTCTCTCTCTCTCTCTCTCTCTCTCTCTCTCTCTCCTCTCTCTCTCTCTCTCTCTCTCTCTCTCTCTCTCTCTCTCTCTCTCTCTCTCTCTCTCTCTCTCTCTCTCTCTCTCTCTCTCTCTCTCTCTCTCTCTCTCTCTCTCTCTCTCTCTCTCTCTCTCTCTCTCTCTCTCTCTCTCTCTCTCTCTCTCTCAGTAAAATCGTTTTAAGTTTCACTTTTTACACAGAAACCATGAAATAAAGAGAGCAACGTAAAGTGTCTTTCGCTGAGTTTACGTTGATTACAATTTAGCAAATACAATCGATGTATTTAATGTTTAATTAATCTAAAATATATATTCGTAAAGGTTTTTAGCATTTGTATTTAAATACATTTTCCCATCATTTAAATGGCCCAATAAATTATATCCATAAAAGAAAGTACCTACTATTACTTCAAAAAAAAATTATATGGAATAGGTATAACAGTTTTCACCAAAAACCGATAACAAGTTGTATGTTAGACTAGAATTTGCAAAATTTACTTCATATGACTCGGATTTTTCTTTAAATAACCATATTTTGAAATTCAAAACCTTGAACAAAGTCATATTAATACGAAATCAAACAAATTGAAATTACTCGATTTCTTTTAAATTTTGGAACTTTAATTTCCACTATAGCTAAAACCTTGTGGAATGTTAGCCGGCTTTTAATTTTTTCCCAGCTACTGTCTAAGTATCACTTTTACCTAAACGTTATAGTATATTCTTAATTTTATCAATGAACATTATCTTTTAATTAAAATAACCCTTGATGCTTCATTTGCATCTATTGAAATACTGTATAGAAAATATAAAGATAGAAATAGTATATCTATTCGATTTCGACAGATAAGAACAATTGGGTTAGAGTAGAATTAGCTAAAGTGCTAAGTTGGGTTGGAGGTTGCGTTAGTTAGGTTGGTTAAATCTAATTAAGATTCGTTAGGTTTATTTATTTTTCAGATTATTTTGCATCAAATAATATAAAACATAAATTTTTATCACGTTCCCTCAGTACCAAATATTAAATTTCTTAAAAAAATAAAAAAATAGAGGAATTACATCAGATACTTTTGATTCAATATTTATACCACGCACCATTTTGTCAAATCCAGTCCCTATTAAAAGTTATACACCTATATCACTCTTATATATCTACTATATATATATATATACTATCATATATAACATATATATATATATATACATATATATATATATATATATATAATATAATATATATATCTCTCATATATAAAATTGGGTTCAAAATAAATGAGATCTAGATTACATTTCTGGGTGAGAAAATAAACAATATTATCTTCTTTATTAAGTAATTGTAAAGAGAGAGAAGAATCTGCCATTAAAGATTTTGAGTTCACACACACACATATATATATATATATATATATATATATATATATATATACTCTATATATATATATATATATATCTCTATATATATATATATATATATATATATATATATATATATATATATATATATATATATATATATATATCAGTCAAGCATTTCTTATAGTTTCATGAAAGGTGGTGAGGGGAGAGGTCGGTATTGATAAGACTTTCATAATAAATATTTTAAATATTAAATTTGGGGTCTTTTATTTAGCACGTAGCGATTCTAAAGTCAATTCTGCAAATTCTTTTTCTAATTTGCAACATCTCTTCTAATATTTTCAGTAAGTTTCATGAAGTGCCGTGATTTTTATCAATAAAGATCTATCTATCTATCTATCCTGCCTCTATATTAGATAATATATAAAATCCTGCTCAACCAGAATTAATCTATGTTAATTATCTAAAAATTTTCGGAGCATCAAAAATGCGAGAGTAAAGTAGTATCTATCTTATTCTATGTCTATATCCGATGTTATCTTCTAAATATGATTTATAAATATTGCAGACATTTTTATCTTACTTGTTTGTATTTTTATTCATACATGGATATTTCAACGGATATGTTTATTATCATGTTATCAACTTTTCTCCTTATTTTATACGCATTCTCATAATAATTAAAGCGTCGTTGCAAGAAACTGGGTCAATTTATTCTATATCTACTAAAATCCCTTCGTTTTTATTCAAGTTATACAAAGGCGTTTTCGATTTTTGCACTTTTGCTATGAAATTTGGAAAAAGCTAAAAAGTGAACGATCGTAATAATTTTATTCGGTAGTAAAATGCGGCGAGGCGATTAAACCATTTCTAAATTCTATTGGAATTTGCTCTTTCGACCTTGCGAATTTTAGGAGAATGCTAACGAAAAAAAATGTAAACCAAATAAGATTGCGGCGTAGTAGTTCATTGATTTGATGATAGTTTCATTTATGAAATTGCTTGCTAAATCTAATTTCTTCAAATCGATAAACTCCATCACAATAGTTGATCAATTATTTGTAACAAAAAAACCATTTATTCTTTTTTATTTTTGTTTTATTCCAAAACCACGTGCTCCATTAGAACAGCTGATCAAAATTTTTGTAAACAATCGGTCAATTATGCTTGAAATTCGTGCTAAAACTGGATTAGCTTCCTTATCGAGCGTTAGCACAAATGCAAAAATGGAAAACGCCGCTATAATTAAGCACCGTTGCTAAAACTGTTAAAATTCTTCTATAATTCTGCCAATTCCTACAGTATTATTTACAGTCACTTTATATGCTTTAAAAGGAGTCCAAATTTATTTTATAATTCTCCCATAATTCCTTCATTAATCATTCAGTGGTTATGCTATAGCAATGTTACCAAAGAGATTAAATAAATTCTATAATTCTCTAAATTTCTTTAATTTTCATCATTAGTGGTGAAATACCTGTAACATTGTTAAAAAGAAATATAAATAAGTCTTCCGTGTATTCTATAATTCTCCCATATTTCCATCACTCATCATTCACATGACTAAAATTTATCATCGTCAATAATAATTTCCATCATTCATCAACATTTAAGATAAATAAGTAAATAAACAAAAAAGAGAGTTAAAATCGCCCGGATCTATCAAGACCAAAATTCAAAATTTCGGCGACTGTTTCAAAAGAAAAGTCTACCTTGATTTGGCTACGTCGAATTGCCAAGCAACATTGCTACTGGTTTAAGCGTTTCGTTTTTGCATTTTGTGCTAAAAAAAGTGCTTAAGTTTGCGTTCGTTTTAGTCAAACGCAAAATCGTTAAAAAAATGTTCAACAAACGTAAGGAATTTCCTTAATTCTGTAAGGTTGCTATTTTATACAGAATTTTATTCTATATTACACAGAATTAGGGAAATAACAGAAAACAAATATATAATCTCCTTAAATAACAGCCTTTAAGAAGTTTTCGGACAAAAAAACAATTTTATAAAAAATAAAACAAGGTTTCTTCAAAAAATTTTTTATCACAACAAATACTAATAATATTTGCGATTATAAAAATAAACTTTCGTTATATGACGAGAAGCCATTTTAAATTCGTTTTATTCTTTGGCGTATTAAAGCCATATGACCATTGGAAAACCGAATTATAATAAATGGATTAAATCATTATAATTTTAAATATTTATTTAATTTTTTATAATTTATATTTATTTTTTTATAATATATATATATATATATATATATATATATATATATATATATATATATATATATATATATATATATATATATATATATATATATATATATATATATATATATATACTCTTTATATATCCTATATATATATATATATATATATATAAATATATATATATATATTATATATATATATATATATATATATATATATATATATATATATATATATATATATATA
>JABUQX010112766.1:10000-47011 GCA_015478945.1 Trachelipus rathkii | reverse complement strand
TATGTAGAGTGAGAAGTTTGAAGAAAGGTAAATCTGCGGTATAGATGAAATTACTAGTGAAATGACCAAGAACGGAGCGAGATGGTGATTGGATGGATTTTGGAAGTTGTGTAATAAAAGCGTTTCTGGAGGGTATAGTTTCAATGGGATTGGAGGAGAGCGGTATAGTACCCTTATTAAGGGTACGGGAGAAAAGGGGAACTGTAGAAATTATAGGGAAATAAGTTTATTGAGTGTTTGTAGGAAAGATATATGCTGGTATTTTGTCGAAAGAGTGCGTCGAGTGACTGAGGAACTGATTGGTGAAGAACACGGTGCGTTTAGGAGTGGAGAGGATGTGTGGTGGATCAAATCTTTACCATTGAAACAAATGATTGAGAAAATTGAGGGAGGAGAAGAAATAACATTATTATTTAGGTTTTTATGGATTTCAACAGGCGTATATGATAGAGTAATAGGGAAGCTTTAGGGCAGGTATTAGTGCTGTGGCACGTGTTGGTGGTAGGCTTCTGAATGGAATCAAAAGTATGTATGACGAAGGTGAAGCGTGTGTGTAAGAATGGTGTCAATGGTGATTGTTTAGGATTAATAGTGAGTGAGACAGGGTTTATGTCTCCTTGGTTATTCCAATTTGATATGGATGGGGTTATGAAAGAATTCGAGTGGGATGCAAGGAAATGGTGTTAGAATGATGGAGAAATGGAGATGAGTGGAGGTGCCCTACCTATTAATATGCGGATGATTTGGGTTCTTTGTGGCGAAAGGAAAGAGAGTTTGAGGGATTGGTAGAGAGATTTTGGCAGGTATGTAAAGGAGGGGTTTTGAAAGTAAACGTAGATAAAAGTAGGTTATGGTTGTGAGTGAGGACAAATTCTCAATGTGAAGTTATGTTAGATGGGGAAGCAGCTGGAGCAAGTGTTGAGTTTTAAATATTTAGGGTATGTGTTGATGAGAAGGGAACGGATGAATGCAGAGTGAAGTAGGAAAGTTGTGAATGCAGGGAAGGTTGCTGGTGCAATTAATCGTTGGTGATGTAAAGGGACTACGTCTTGAGTGCGCTAAGAGTCTTACATGAGGGTATGTTGTCACCTGTGTTATTGTATGGTAGTGAGACTATGGCTGGAAGAAGTATAGATCTAAAGTTCATGTGTTCAGATGGACAACTTAGGGGCATGCTAGGTTGAAAAAATTAATAAAAATGAAGGAATGAACGTATTAGAGAGTTGTTGGTGTGAAGAAAGGGGTAAAGTGGAGAATACCATACAAAGTATGTTGAAAGGTTGGTCACGTGGAAAGGATGAATGATAGTCGGTTGGTTAAGCGGATGTATAGTGGAGAGTGTGTTGGAACCGACCGGCTGGGAGACCGAAGAGAAAGTGGATTGAGTCGGTGAACGAATGTCTGAGGAGAGAAATGTGAGGTTTTCAGAGGCGAGAGTAAGGTTGCATGATAGGAGAGAATGGGGGGTTTTTGTATGGGGGCATGGTTTGTGGCCCAACCTGGGCCAAGGGATGAACCCTTACATTGACGATTTACCATAGTGAGGGTCCGTCGCGGTCCCATGAAGCTTTAGGGTGGATTTTCTGGGCTTTCTTTTCGACATTTGTCATACTCTCCTACTGCTTTTCTTTTCCGATGCTTGTAGCGCTCCTTACTCCCAATCTTGAGAAAAAAAGGTAGATAAAGAAAGAAAGAAAGAAGAATATATAATAATAATAATAATAAAATAATAATAATAAAATAATAATAATAATAATAATAATAATAATAATAATAATAATAATAATAAAATAATAATAGTAGTAATAATAATAATAATAATAATAATAATAATAATAATAATAATAATAATAATATAATGATAATCATAATAATAATGATAAAATAATAATAATATTTATAATAATCATAATATAATGAATAAAATAATAATAATAATAATAATAATAATAATAATAATAAATAATAATAATAATAATAAATAATAATAACAATAATAAATAATAATAATAAACAATAATTCTCATCATATATCTTGCACCTTCCTAACTCATTTACCTACTAAATGAGGAACTTTACAGGTAACTTTATTAAAGACAAAACACTTGTAATGGTACAAAGATAATACACTCCAAATTTGTCCCCTATTTCGTCAAAACACTCTGTACATATTATATATATATATATATATATATATATATATATATATAGTATATATATATATATATATTATATATATATATATATATAATAATATGATAAATTTTGTAGAAAAAAAATATAATAATATAATCTATCTGTTGTAAATGTCGGAGAAGAACAGGTTTATTTATTATTTAACTCGTGGCGTAGGAGGTTAACTCGCTGACTCTCATGCGAGAGGACGCTGGTTCAATCATCCACATAGCAGTCCGAGTTTTATCTTCCTGGGTTCAAGAATTAAAACTCGGCTGCGAACACGTGGTGGTGACTGGTTTGGGATAGCCAGCCTTAAAGTTTGATTTCCTGTAGTCACCCTGTGTTATCCTCTGAGAAGGGGATAAAGCTCGTTAAAAGGAAGTTTTGTTTTTTTTAATTTATGTTTTTATTTACTCATTTTTTTGGGGTGGGGGTGGGGTGAGGGGAGATTAATTTAAGAGGTTCGATACATCAAACAAAAGTTCAAAATTATTAAAGTTCAAAATTATTTTCATAATTTCACAAACAAGACAACAACTAATAAAATAAATACACATACCTTTCAATCTATCTGAACATTTTTCATTTTCTGTTGGCGTTAAAGAAGGCAAATGCTCTGCCGACGAAATTGACTGGGAAACTGAAAAATTTGGTGAATCCAAAATGTTAATGGACTGATTTGAAGAATCAAACATTTGAACTTCACAGAAGTCTTGAACAGAGCTGTCTCTAAGTTCCATATTAGTGTGTGGAATTTTTTTAATTTTTAGTCTAGGCTTTTTCTTCTCCTTCTCCCAGTGTAGCTCACTTTCATTGTTTGAATTAGTGAAATCAAAACGTTTGCTGAAAAATAAATTTATAAATATTTATTTTGCATTAAAAGTTAGTTAACCATTAGTCAAAAAACTTATAATTATGTAAATTAAAATAATAATAATAATAATAATAATAATAATAATAATAATAATAATAATAATAATAATAATAAAAATAATAATAATAGTAATAATTTCTTTCTTTATCTTCTCTACAGATTCCCACAGATGGGGTAGGGTATGCAACATGCACCTGAAACAATAGTTAAATGGAAGAACATGACGTAAGTCAAAAAGGAAGATCCCCGCAGCCAAATATCCACCAAAGAACTTCAAATACTGAGACAAAATCCCATTGTGGTATCTCAACAATGTCAGGGTTCATCTTTTGGGCCATTCCCACACCCATGCCCCCTCACAAAACCCTGTCACCCATTCTTCTTGCTTCTTTCCTTCAAACACTCTTTTAGGACTCAATCCACTTTTTTTTAGGTCTCCCAGTCGGTTGATTCCCAGCACAATCACCTCTATACATCTGCTTGACCAACCGACTATCATCCATCCTTTCCTTATGACCAAATCATCATAATACTCATTTTATTTTCTAATTCACGTCCCATAGCTATCTCCTTTCCACAACCCTTTAACCCTTGTCCAGGTGGTTTCTCTCAGGTATTTATTCACTTGCATCGGAGTTGAGTAAATTAAGATTCTAGGATTTTCATGATCACTGAGTATAATTTTTTTTAAGTCTGAAAACATAACCAAAGAATTGAATCAAACCTTTATTTTAACAATAATAATTACAAATGTAACACAAACAACACAAGAAATACAAATAAAACAAAAGGCAATCAAAGTTCTGCACAAAAGTAACCTAAAGGATAATCACTCCATTTAAGTTTTTTTGAATTGAACTTTATGCTAAAAACTCTATAAATATTGCCTAAAATAAAAGCCTATATAAATTCATTTTTATACTTAATTCTTCTTCCAAACATACAAATAATGTACCTATATATTAATTAAACCAAATTCAATTAATACACCTCTTCTTTGAATAGGTTTCAAAGTGAGTGATGGTGTATTACAAGCAGGGTTGTGGAGTCGGTTCAAAAATTTTCCGACTCCGACTCAACTCTCTTCAAAATTACTGACTCCAACTCCGACCTCTTGAAAATTACTGACTCTGACTTCGACTCCATCCTTTTGAAAATTACCGACTCCACCCTCTTCAAAATTACCGACTCTGACTCAGACTACACCCTTTTCAAAATTGCCGACTCTGACTCTGACTCCACTCTCTTCAAAACTACTGACTCCCGACTCCGACTTCACAACCCTGATTACAAATCCATTAATTGTAAATTAAACTTTAAAAGAATAGAACAAGCTATACCTGAATTTCTTCCTCATTCCTTTTCCAAGTTTTTTACTTGTATTAGAAATAGAATCTGAATTACGCTCAAAATAAGACAAAGCTCTCTGGACTGAATCAAAACTATCTGAAATGAAATATGCAATGGTTAAACATATCAGATATTTTAATTAAATTTAAAATTTGGTAAATATTAATTAATTTATTATTTTATAATAAATTTATACTTTATTAAATCTAACAAATTAAATTTTAGTTTATTATTTAATTAGGAACTAAATATTTAAATTAAAACATTAAATTAAGACAGTTAAGATGAAATTTGTCTCTTTAGAGTAAATTTACCAAATTTCCTTTTTATGGTCACATCAAACTGTTTCCATACAGGTGAATTAATAGGAGACTCCATTTTTTTAACTGCTTTCTCCAACCTATTTGATTGATATTCTGGTATAAAGAATTTGCCTTCTGATTCCAAATGCCATTTATCTGGTACAACTGCTAATGAATTAACATCTAAAAATTTTACAATTATAATTTTTTTATATATCTGTTAAAAATAATACCAAAGGGTAGAAATAATACCTAATTAATATAAAATTTTCTTGTTAAAACTACAAGACATTTATTTTTTTTAAAAACTGTAATATACTAATGTATCTGAAATTTAACATTAACTACCAAATTAAACAAAACATTTAACCCTTTCCCAGTGTGATAGTGAGCTCGTCATTAATCAAAAACTCTTGTCAGTCAAGGATAGAGCACCGAGTTCCTCAGTGATGTCTTATACTTCCTTAACCCCACTGTTTTTATAGCATACTTTTAACATTCCTTTTAGAATGAAATAGTGTATTCTTATGATATATCTCATTTCTATATGAAAAATGATTGAAATCAAATATTTTTTCTTCCTGACAAAAGTGTGCATAAAAAAATAAAATCACTCATTTTAAATGTGATAGCGTCGGGCGGGGTGACTCGGACCACCTTAGGCATAACTTGGTCTCCCGACTCTCCCCTAATGCACTTTTTGGAATTTTTTTTTTTTTTTAAATCACGGCCCTATAGTCAGTCATAAGCACCCAAAAAAATAATAATGTAATTCTAATAATAAAAGTTTTATTAAAGTTTGAATAACGCTATTGAGGGGTGAATCGGACCATCTGTTTAAATTCGTCTTTTACGTATAAATTCAATTTTATATTTTAATTTTTACTTAATATAATAATTATTTATCATATTAAAATTCGTAATAAGTAATAAAAATGTCAATAATGATAAATAAAATAAAATAAAAAATAAAATTAAAATTAATTCGTGGGACAAATTTTGACACTTTTTTGAATTAGTTTTTTTTATTAAAATTTCATTATTTTTAAAAATTTCACTTAATATAAGTAACTTTTTATTATATTTAAATTAATTATACGTAATAAAAATGTCAATAATACGTAAAATACGAAAAACAATGGTGGTCCGAGTCACCCCTCCATCAATTTTTACGGCGGGGTGAATCGGACCAAGTTAGGCCCGTGATTTTGCCACTAATACTGTTTGGATCAAAAATTTACTTTGCCAGTTTAAAGCTAACATACTCGAGTGTATCCACTGAAAAAATAATTAAAATCCATCCACAATTTTTCATTTTATAATGAAGTTAAAAAAACTCACATTTTTCAAAAGTGAAATTCTATTGAAGGGCATTTTGTACCCTAATTTCTAACATTTTTTAAAAATATAAAAACTTTCTAGAATTAAAGATGATCTAAATAAAACTTGTAGTACTACCGCGTGGCTATTAAATGAGCGAAATTTTTTTTTATTATTTTTATATTTAGAGTGGACCGAATCACCCCTCCTAAAGAGGCGGGCCCGGTCACCCCGCCCGACGCTACTTCTATGGCCAGGTTGCCAACTTACAAGTTCCACATTAGAAGTTTCAACATGGTCAGAAAAAGTTAGGAGGAGTCAGCTACGTTAAATGCAACAAACTATTAAATAACTACATTCCATGGCTGACTGGTTTCAATATATATATATATATACCGGTATATATATATATATATATATATATATATATATATATATATATATATATATATATATATATATATATATATATATATATATATATATATATATATATATATATATATATATATATATATATATATATATATACGGTATATAATCACCCACCTTCTTTCCCCAAGACTGGGGGTAAGGTGCATAACATGCACTGGGAACAGATAAGTAGAAGAATATGACGCAAGTCGAAAAGAAAGCCCAGCCTTACCGCCCCCTTTATACCTTTTAGTGGGAACTCGTCGCAGTCAGAAAATCCAACCTAGAGCTTCAAAGGACTATGATGGACCCTTACTATGGCATCTCATCAAAGTGAGGTTCATCCCTTGGCCCAGGTGAGTCACACCTATACCCCCTCACAAAACCCCGCCATTCACTCCTATTATGAACCTCTCTTCTCACCTTTGCCAAACACATTTCTCTCCTCCAGGCATTCCTTTACTGACTCAATCTACTTTTTCTTCGGTCTCCCAGCCAGTCGATTCCCAGCACACTCGCCAGTCACCACTATACATCCGCTTAACCAACCCACTATCTTACTTTCATTTATCCCTTTCTTCACACCACACAACTCTGTAATACATTCATTCCTCATTTTATCAATTCTTCTCACACCTAACACATCCCTAAGATTGTCCATCTGAACACATTGTACTTCAGATCTATACCTCTTATTCCAGACCATAGTCTCACTACTATACATTAACACAGGTAACAACATACCCTCATGCAAGACCTTAGTGCACTCAAGACTTAGTCCCTTTACATCCACCAACGATTTAATTGCACCAGTCACCTTTCTGCCATTCACAACTTTCCTACTACACTCTGCATCATCTGGTTGGATTATCAGAGGTGATAGAAGACCCATATACAGTATGTAAAACGAATACATATGATAATAACCCTGACCACAATTTAATTAAACAATGGTATAAGACACCAACATTAGCACTTAAATGAAAAGTGCAGAAGTTCAAAGGCAATATCAAAAGTTACTTCTTTGAATGTTTAATTAAGTTCCTCATACCAATAGTTAGAGTTTAGTTTTCTTCCTGTACTCACTGAGACTGTTTACCTAATTTGGGCGAGGCTGAACACTGGACAATACCTGCAGCACTGGAACTTTAAAACGATTAAGGCCATACTGAGCTTTGGTGTTATTTTTGAATTTACCTTAACTTTTACCGTAACTCCAGACCACGACCCATACTTATAGAAATGAAAACTGCTGATCAAAAATGGGATGTCCTTAAAAGAGCAAAAAATATAAGATATAGTACACGCTTCAAGAATATATATATAAACCCGGACCAAACTAAAAAAGAAAGAGAGGAAGCAAAGCAGCTGAGGAATGAGATATATGAAAGAAAACAAAATGGAGAACAAGGACTATACATTAAACAGGGAAAAATATGCAAGAATGGAAATTTTTAATAAGGAAAGGCAATGATACCGGACAAACAGATATGGTAATGTACAACAGGCTAACGTTAAATATGATTAATATACAAGGATTAACAAAAACAAAATTAACTGAGATTGAGTTGTTAATAAATACAGAAAATGATATAGTACTTTTAGTAGAAACACATCTCACAGAGGACAGATTCATACTTAGAGATGACCTTGACAAAATTTTTAGTAATAGAAAGGAAGAGGATAAAAAAGGGGGAGGGTTAATGGTTATACATAAGAGAAATAAGCATATAGAAGTAGAAAAACTTGATGGAAAGCATAATGATATCCTTTACTTCAAGGTTAAAGTGCATGATACAGAATATATATTTGTATTAGTATATTTTGCAACAGGAAGCAAACCAGAAGACGTAAGAAGAAATATCAAAATAAGAAAAGAGTGCGAAAGACTGATAACATATGAGAGTAAAAATAATTTCATGATCCTCGGGGATTTCAATGGGCACTTACCATGGTTGGGAAGACAACAACTTGATAAACAGGGGGAAATGGTTTCAGAGTGGATAGATAAGTTTGAGTTGAAACTCTTAAATACAACTGAAGAGTGTGATGGGCTCTACACATGGCAGAGGAGTGACATGAGAAGTGTCATAGATTTTGCTCTGGCTAATAATGATATGAATAAACATTTTTATTCAATGAAAATAGATGAAAACCAAGAAGTATTTGATCTATCAGACCATAATCTAATACAAATATATCTAAGAAACAAAGTAAGAAGGCCTAACTATAAAAAAGGGAGATGGTGCAATATCAAATATTATAGTACAGAACCAGATCTGATGACAAAATATGTACAACACCTAGAAAATAAAATGCAAAATGAAGGAGTGGATACATTGGAAGAGATGAACAAAATCATTAAACAGGCAGCCGATGATACCTTATTAAAAACATATAGAAAGAAAGAGGAAAAAAACGGAAAAAAGATAGAAAGACCTTGGATGACAGAAGAAATAAGAAAGGCGATAAAAAAAAGAAGAGAAATTAATAGGAAAAGAAGAAATGAGGCAGAAGAGCATGCCAAAAATATGCTCTGGGAGCAGTATAAAGAACAAAAAACAAAAGTGCACAAACTTATAACACAAGAAATAACAACATATGAGAAAAAACTAACAGATGAAATAAAATCTGATAAAAACAACAAATTATGGGAGAATATAAAGAAACTTAAGGGAGTAGATAGAACCATGAAGGAGACTAAACTTCATTATGAAAATGGTAAACTAATACCAAAGGAGGAAATAGGAAAAGAATTAACTGGATTTTGGGAAACCATATACTGCAAACATGAAAACCGAATTACTGAAGAATGGGACGATAACTCGAAAGAGGAATATAAAAGACTTAACGAACAAAGATACCAACGGATACAAAGTGGAGTACACCAATTTCCAGTACAATTGAGAGAACATATGGACATGGCAATAACAGTAAAAAACTCCATAACACCCATGAACAAACCAGTCATAACCACTGATAAAGTCAGAAGGTGCTTACAAAAGCTAAAAGGGAAGAAGGCACCAGGGCCAGATGGTCTTAAGCCAGAACTATATAAGGTATTAATGAGAAGTGAACAATGTATACAGGTTCTCACAAATTGTTTCAACAAAGAACTAACAAAGGAACATAAACCGACATCATGGAAATCATCTATAACAAGTATGATAGAAAAAAAGAGGAATCCAACTGTAAAAGATTTAAGGCCTATCGCATTAACTGATACATCCTACAAACAATTCATGACATTAATTAAAAATGAAATTGAAGAACACATTAAAATATGTGATGAAATAAAGGAAAATCAATCAGGGTTTACAGAAGGTGCAAGAATTGAGGATAATCTTTTTCTTTTGCAATACTGCGTGGAAGAATCATACAGAAGACACCTACCATTAATTGTAGTCTCTATAGATTTCAAAAAAGCTTTTGACTCAGTAAGTAGGGAATCACTGATAAGAGTTCTAAAAGAGTACAAGGTTCACCATGAAATAATAAGCGCCATTGCACAAGTATATACAGACGACAAAACCTACATTAAGTTGGGAAATGAAATAGAAAATGTAGAGATAGAAGTTACTAGCGGAATAAAGCAAGGGTGTACAGGATCTACTACATTATTCAAACTTGTTACTTACAAAATAATTAAGGAATTGGAGAAAGAAAAGGGATTCAACAATGGTTCCATAAAAATAAACAGTCTATTCTTTGCTGATGATGGCCTGATCTTAGCAGAAAATGTAAACGATGCAGCTGCAAATATTAGGACATTACTACAGATAAGTGGGGAATGTGGTCTAGAAATAAACAAAGAGAAAAGCAATGTACTGATTTTTAACATGGAACAACCACCAACGGAGATTGAAGGTATCAAAGTGGTGGACAAAATAAAATACCTAGGCTTATATATAAACAATGAAAAAAACATGTTTAAAACTCAGAAGCTGCATCTCATAAATAAGGCCCACACCTTGGCTAGCCAAACAGGTTCAGTCATTGAGAAGAGCTGCAACAAACTGCTTATAGGGAAAACGTACTGGAAAAATGTGGCACTCCCAGCTATTTTATATGGATCCAATGTAATGTGCTTCACAAAACAAGAATTAGATAAGTTACAAACAATTGAAAACACAGTATACAGGAAGATACTAGGAGGGACTAGGTACACCCCAACTGCAACTCTGAGAGGAGAGATTGGAGCATCATCAATGCAGGGAAGAATAATAACTAACAAGTTAAAATATATGAAATCAATATCAGAAGGAAAAAAAGAAGTCTTAAAACACATACTTGAAAAAATGAAAGCAGAAGGGAAAAAATGGTGGAAGACTGCACTTGGATACATGGACAAAGTTATGATAGACATAGTAGCAATAGAAAGGCTTGACAAGAAAGAGATTGCTGAAAAAGTAAAAGCTTGGGACCTACATCAATGGAAAGAAGAAATAGGAAGCAAAGAAAGTCTACAAATGTACCGAAGATGGAAAATAGGAATTGAAGAAAGCTCAGATTACGACAACTCCTTCTACTCAGTGATACTTTTCAGGGCCAGATCCAATACTTTGAACCTAAAATGGAGAAACAGGTTCTCAAATGGCGAAATTAACTGTGACATATGTGGAGTTGAAGAAGACCTGATACACTTCATTTGTATCTGCCCAGAATATGAAGATCTTAGAATTAACTCCATTGAACTTCAAAGACCACATGCAGAAGACCTAAATGAGGTTGCTGGGAGATGGCTATTTGAATCTCACAACATGGAGGAAGTTAAATACATTTTAGGGAAGATGTGGGGAAGAAGAGAAAAAAGGATGTCTTCAACAAATGACAATAACAATGGTGATGATTAAAATAGGAAATAATAATAGTAAAATTGCAAATAATAATAATAATAATAATAATAATAATAATAATGAAAATAATAATAATAATAATAATAATAATAATAATAATAATAATAATAATAAAAATAATAATAATAATAATAATAATAATAATAATAATAATAATAATACTAATAATAATAATAATAAAATAATTGTAATAATAAAATAAATAATAATAAATTAATTAATAATATTATTCATAGGGATAAGAATTAGTGGTGGTAGTGATAGAGCCACTGGTAATATTGAGAAAGGTGCTATTATTTATAAGGCAAATAAATATTAAGTGCAAAAGTGCAGTGCAGTGAAATTATCATAATGAAATATATAGTCTTGGCTATTTTGATATCTAACAATTGTATTAATGATACATATATTTTGTTTTTAATATTATTGTCTTTATATTTAAGGTCCTTTGATACCTCAAATAAATGATATGACTGTGAATTAGAATAACCATTTATTTTTATTATTTTTATAATTTTTATAATTTTTTATAGAATTTAACAGGAATCTTAGGAAAGTGCATGTAATCCTTTTAATCTCATTAATTGTAAGTTTGTATAATCTTTATATAATTTAATAGAAATTTCAGAGATATATATTTTGACAGTTAAAATAGATATATTAAATGAACACTCCTAGTCACATAGGGCCAGTTTACAAATGTATTATTTTATAAAGTTTTATTTTATTTTATAATGATGTATCCGTATTTTATTTTATTTTATTTTATTTTTGTTTTATTTCATTTTCTTTTCTTTTATTTTCTCGTTTTAAATATTTACTAAGTCTTCACAAATATGTTTATATCTATTATATTTGGGTATAGCTGTATTTAGTATTTTTGAGTATTTTTTACATATTTTATTTTTTATTTAAATTTTATTTTATTTTTCTTTTCTTAAATTTCATTTTATCTTATTATATTTTATTTTATTTTATTTTGTTTTATTTTTGTGTTTCATATGTAAGTTATTGGTTTTATTTTATAATGACTTAGCTATCCATATTTTATTTTATTTTATTTTACTTTAGCTTATTTCATTTTCTTTTATTTTCATTTATTTATTTTCTTGTTTTATATATTTAATATGTATTCATAAATATGTTTGAACTTTATTATATGTATGTATATATTTATTTTACTTTATTTTACCTTATTTTATTTTGTCTTATTTTTGTTTCATATGTATATTATTTTTATACTATATATTCATTTACTTTTATTATAATCATTTACTTATATTTTAATCTCTTATATTAATTTTATGATTTAAATACAAAGTTTTTTTTACATCAAAAATATTTGTTAAGTGGTGCCATCCTTATAATAAATAAATAAATAAACATTCGTACGACGTACAAAGCAAATCAACAAATCCAAATCTAATCAACAAAAGTCTTTCTTCAGTTTACTTGGGGTTTCTTATTAGTTCACTTCAAATGAAATTTTATTGAAGATTCCCTCTTATGGTTGAAAATAAACTTTATTTTTATTAAGTGGTATCCCCTGAACAATATCCTTTCACCTCAAACCACTTAAGTACCATAGTGGTACCATGCCATCATCCATCCAACTATATTACCATCTCTGGAATTTACTAAAGAGAGAAATTTAATAACATCAAAGGACAAGTTATTCACACTTTTGGTGACGGAGAAGCCTTTGCTTATGAAATGCAGGACAGATCAGCAGCACATGTTCTATTGATGACATTTACATAACAAACATAGCTCTTTGAGTATTATCATAGAAGTGAACAGTCTCATAGAGTGGTGCACCCAGTCTTAACTGAGATAAGACAACTGACTCCCGCTCAAATTTTTAGACCCGTTATCATTTTTGTCATTGGCTCTGAGTTGTCGATAAGAAATGCTTCAGGCCAGTTTTTTAGCACGAAATTCGATGCATAAACCAACGTTTGTTTACAAAACATTTTGAAATCAGCTGTTTGTGTATGGACCACGTGGAAATTAGAAATATATAATCGTGTTTTTGTAAATAAACAGGAAATAAGAAAATAACAATGTTATATTGACAAATAATTATTCACAACTATTGTCATGGAGTTATCGATTTGTGTGATAGTAAGAGTAGATGGAAGTCTAATTTTATTGAATGAAACATTCATCAAAACAAACGGACCTACCACGTCGCCATCTTGGTTTGTTTACATTTTTTGGGCTGTAAGAACGTGCTTAAATTCGGCAAGCACGGGAAATTAGCCAAACCTTACAGAATTAATGAAATTCCTTACTTTGTGAGGGCATTTTCTCGATTTTGCCGAGTAAGGTTAACATTAAACGAACCTGCAACAAATCTCGAAACTATTTCTTACGGTTCTTATTACAGGATGGGCACGAAAAAAAATCTGAGATATTAAAAAAATCAATGATTTTTTTATACTGATTTTTTATAAATAAATCATGATTTTTTTGATTTTTTGATTTGATTTTTTTGATTTTGATTTTGATTTTTTTATATTTTTTATATTTTTTTTCGTATATTTTAAGCAGGATGGCCACGAAAAAATCAATTGATTTTTCAGGCTGATTTTTTCATCGTTGATTTTGCCCAAAAAATTCATGATTTTTGGCTTATTTGATTTTTGCTTTTATAATATATATTTTTTAATTTTTTTTGGATATTTAAGTGATTTTAATTTCAATAGAAATAAAAAATATAGAATAATAAGTTATTCATAGCAAGCGCGCATTACTCTGTTTCAAATTCTACCCATAAAAATGTCAACAAAAAGATCATGTTTCAAACATGTTTCTTTATTTCTGATGCAACATTTATATTATCATTATTACAAAAACACTCTATGTTCGGCGGTTCAGTGTCAATAGACTATAAGCCCATTTATAGATTTGAACTCAGATATAGGCCTAGCGGTAAAAATAATTACTTAATCGAACTAAGAAAAAAAGTTTGTTAACAAATTATATTTTGCGTGACGTCACAATTCTCCCAAAAAAAATCCAAAAATCAAAAAAATCACAAAAAATCAAAATGTTTTTTTTCTCAAAAATCCAAAAAATCCCCACCCCTGTATATATATATAAACTTCAATAGGCAAAATAAAAAATAAAATAAAAACTGATATATATTATTGATGGTTTTTAATATATATGTTTTCAATGTAACATTCTTTAGTGTTGTGTTTCATTGTTTCCATTGTAGGATTTTGAACCCAGAGCTGGGGCCTAGGGTTAAAATTGAAAATTAATGCATATTGCGACTATAAATATAATTGGTTTTCATAATGTCGTTATAATACATATGATAGCGCCAGATATTGAATATTGGCTCTACCAATTTTAGCAGCCTTATTAGAAAAAGATATAGATATGCGGAAGGAGGGGCACAACATAAAAGCATCGACGCGAGTTAGACTTTTTGGCTTTGAGGATAAGAATAGTCGTGAAGTTCTAGAGAGGCCAATGCGGCTTTTAAGTATTATCTCTATTTATTGTTTTATTATGGGCTTGCACTGACGACATTCTAGAGTGGCCCATGCGGTCTTAATTATTAATTTTATTGGTTGACTGGACAGTCTAAAAAGGACCATGCGGGCTTCTTAAAGAATTATTTCTCTATTTATTATGACTTGACGCAATTCATTACAGGTTTAGATTCCTTAATTATTATTTTTTAATTTATTAATTATTATTGGTGATCGGACAGTCTAGATAGGCCCATGCGCTTCTTTAGTTATTATTCTTATTTATTATTTGATATTTATTATGAGTTGACTGACACTTCAAGAGTCCAATGCGGCCGGCTTCTTAATTATTAATTTTATTCAGTTTGACTGGACAATCTAAAAAGCGACCATTGCCGAGCCTTCTTAAGTATTATCTCATATTTTATTACTGAGTTGAGTGGTGACATTCTAGAGGCGTCAATGCGCTTTTTTCTTTAATTATATTTAATTATTATTTAATATACTATATAATTATATATATAATAATATATATATTATATATATATATAGTATATATATATATATATATATACTATATATTATATATCATATATATATATATATATTATAACTATCATAATATATAATAATAGTAATAATTTGACTGGAACAGTCTAGATAGGCCTATGAGGCTTCTTAAGTATTATTCTTATTTATTATTATTATAGGGTTGACTAGGATGGGACATTCTAGAGTGGCCAATGCGGCCTTCTTAATTATTAAACTTTTATGGTTGACGGGGCAGTCAAATAGCGCACCATTGCGGCGCTTCATTAAAGTATTATTCTTATTTTATTATGAGTTGACTGGACTCTAGAGGGGTTAATGCAGCTTCTAATTATTATTCAGAAATAATAATTAAGAAGCTGGCATTAACCCCTCTAGAATGTTCCAGTCAACCCATAATAAATAAGAATAATACTTAATTAAGAAGCCGCATGGTCCTTTTTAGACTGTCCCAGTCAACCAATAAAAATTAATAATTAAGAAGCCGCATTGGCCCATCTAGAATGTCCCAGTCAACCCATAATAAATAAGAATAATACTTAAGAAGCCGCATGGGCCTATCTAGACTGTCCCAGTCAACCAATAATAATTAATAATTAAAAATAATAATTAAGCCACATTGATCCCTCTAGAATGTCCCAGTCAACTCATTTTAAAATAAGAATAAATACTAAGAAGCCCGACCATTGCCTTTCTTAGACTGTTCCCCAGTCGCACCAATAAAAATTGATAATTGAGAAGCCGCATTAGCCCCTCTAGAATGTCCCAGTCAACCCATAAAAATTAAGAATTAAGAATAATTTTTAATAATAATTAATGTAATTAGTGAATAGTATTTATAATTAAGAAGCCACATGAGCCTACCTAGACTGTCCCAGTCAACCAACAATAATTAATAATTAAGAATAATAATTATAAAGTCGCATCGGCCCCTATAGAATGTCCCAGTCAATCCATAATAATTAATAAATAAGAATAATAATTCAGAAGCCGCATGGGCCTATCTAGACTGTCCCAGTCAATTCATAATAATTAATAATTAAGAATAATTTATTCGTAATTATTAATGTTAATGCGGTGACTGGACAGTCTAGAAAGGCCCATGTGGCTTCTGAATTATTATTCTTATTTATTAATTTTTGTTGGTTGACTGGAAAAGTCTAGGTATGCCCATGTAGCTTCTTAATTATAAATACCATTCATTAATTACATTAATTATTATTAAAAATTATTTTTAATTCTTAATTTTATGGTTATTTAATACAATTAAATGGGCCAAACTGCTGGCTTCTCAATATATTAATTTTATTAAAAAGGACCATGCGGCTTTAAGACATTAAGAATATAGAGACAGTAAAAAGCCACATGGGCCTGTCGAGACTGTCCCAGTCAACCCACTAACCAAACATGCTCATGCAAATCCACAAAGCACCCTAGGGCTTGATCAAATGACTTTAACTACAAATCCACCAATTTGGCTTAGTCAAAACTAATAAATATTATATGATACCCAAAACCATCCAACATGCCATTATAACTAAGGTATGTCACGCATTGCAGTCTGACATTATTAATAACTACTGTATAAAAACTCGCCAATTTGCGCTTCGTCTAAAATATATATAATGATACCACCCCATCCAATATACCCATCCAACCTTTCCTTTAAATGTTGCCAAATCGAAGTCGACACTCAACAACCTCCTGTGGCAGACTATTCCAAAAATTTAACAACCCTATTACTGAATGCATGCCTTCTTATATCAAGATGGCATACTGTTTCTTAGTGTATTTCCGTTTTATTTAATCAAAAAATTATATATGTGATTTAATTATGAAGATTGAACTGGGCGACATTCCAGAGGATCATGATGGTCTTCTTAATTATTATTTTTAATTATTTAATTATTATTGGTTGAACTTGGCACAGCTAGATAGGACCATGCGGCGACTTAAGTATTATTGTTATTTATTATGGGTTGACTGCGGACATTCTAGAGGGGTCAATGCGTCTTCCTAATTATTAATTTTTATTCGTTGACTGGGACAGTCTAAAAAAGGACCATGCGGCTTCTTAGGTATTACTCTTATTTATTATGAGTCTGACTGGGCAACATCTCTTTAGTGGGGGTCAATGGCAGCTTCTTAATTTATTATCTTAATTATTAATTATTAGGGGTTGACTAGGGACATTCTAGATAGGCCCATGCGGCTTCTGGAAGTTATTTATTTTAATATCTTATTAATTATTAATTGATGACTGGAACATTCTAGAGGAGCCAATGCGGTTTCTTAATTATTAATTCTTAACTTATTTATATTATTGTTGGGTGACTGGGACAGTTCTTACGCTAGGCCCAGTTGTGGCCTTCTTTAATCTATAATTACTTTCTTAATTAATTAATTATTATTAAAATTATCTTAATTCCTAATTTTTACGAGTTGAATGGGACACTCTAGATTGGATTCTGCGTCTTCTTACTGTATATATAATATATATATATATATATATATATATATATATATATATATATATAATATAATATATATATATATATATACTATATATATATATATAATAATAATATATATATTATATATATATACTATATTATATATATATATATATATATAATATATATTATATATATATAATCGCGTGACGTCACGATCGAATCTGAAAAAATCAAAAAAATCAAAAAAATCAAAAAAATCAATAAAATCAAAAAAATCAAAAATTGATTTTTTTCTAAAAAAATCAAAAAAATCCCCAACCCTGTTTCTTAAGCACAAATGCATAAACGTAAACGGCTTAAGACTATTATAAGTGCTACTCCAAGCTCTTGAATCAAAGGTTTATTATTAGGCATTCATTCCACTGCCCCGGGAATAATGAAATGAATTAGACCGTTTTCGTTTTCGTCATTTGTGCTTACGCTCGGTAAGAAATGCTTACAGTTTTTGCACGAATTTCGTGCATAATCAACAGCAGTTTCTTATAGGTTTACTTTTGTTTACAAACGATTGGAATCAGCTGCTGTGGAGGGACTGATGGAGCACGTACGTGGATTTGGAATAAACAGAAGAAAAAAAATAACAAATGGTTTACATTACAATTACAAATAATTGCCCAACTATTGTGATGGAGTTTATCCATTTGGAAGAAATTAGATTTAAAGCTGATTATATTGAATGAAACATTCATCAATTCAAACGGGCATACCACGCCGCCTTCTTTTTCGTTTATATTTTTTCCGTAAGCACGTCATAAATTCGGCAAGCACGGGAAATAGCAGCCTTACAGAAATATGGAAATTCCTTACATTTAGTGAGCATTTCTTACGATTTTGCGCCAGGTTTGACAAAAACGAACGCAAACCCGAGCATTTCTTACGTTTCGTAAGCACAAATGCAAAAACGAAAACGTCTTTAAACAAGGTAAGAAATATTTACAAAATTATAGCACGAATTTCGTGCAAAATCGAACACGATGGCTTACTAAGTTTACTTTTGTTTACAAACAATTGGGGAAACGGCTATTGTGATGAAGCTTGGCGATTTGGAATAAACAAAAATAATAATAAAAAAGTAACATAGTTTATATTACAAATAATTGATCTACTATTGTGATGGAGTTCAACGATATTGAAGAAATTAATTAGATTTAAAGCCAATTTTATTGAATGAAACATCATCATATGTCACAAATTTAAACGGGCATACTTTGTGAAAACATTATCATTTATTACTTGATTTAGTTTTCGTTGCAGCCACCTACTAGGGCAATTATCATTTAATTTCTTTACGAATATATTAAACGTGAAAAAAATATGAATATCACACAAATACTTGGCACAATCTTATTATTTTATAGTCATTACGGTAAAAATTAAACGGGCCTACCATACTGTGAAAATATTATCATTTAATTTCTTTAAGAATATATCAAACATGAAAATACATGTGAATACCACATAAATATTTGGCCAATCTTATTATTTTAAAGTCATCGCGAAAAAAAAAAAAAAAAAAAAAAAAAAAAAAAAAAAAAAAAAAAAAAAAAAAAAAATCCTACCTGCTTTCTGGCGACATTTGTTCTGTTTACAATTTTTTGTAAGAAAAACCTAAATTCTCTTAAAGGTATTTTCGGTTTTACATTTGTGCTTTCGAAACGTAGGAAATGTTTGAGTTTGTGTTCGTTTTTGTTAAACTTGGCGCAAAATCGTAAAAAATGTTTACGAAACGTAAGGAATTTCCTTAATTCAGTAAGATTACTGTTTCCCGTGCTTGCTGAATTTACCACGTTCTTACGAAAATTTTAAGCATAAAAAAAAAATGGTCTTTGATTTGATGAATGTTTCATTAATAAAACAGCTTTGAATCTAATTTCGGTACTTTATTAAACCAGAGGGCAATAAAAAATTGCTTTGATATCTATTTTTTTTGGACTTCACATCTAAGCTTATAAAATGAGTAAGCTTAGGCAATTTATTTCAATTTAAATTTGATGTATCTACGTGAAGTTTGTAGAGCGAATTTGGACGCCATGACACTGTTTTTTTTATTTAATTTTTAATTAACGAATACCGTAGGGTGAGATACACTTTGCCTCCCATGCATGGTAAACGCCCGCGGACTACCACGGGCTTCTGGCAGAACCGGTGCCTAAAATTAAAATTAATTCTTCTTTTTCGTATAACAATGAAAGAAGGCAATCTTAGCGTAGGTAAATAATTCTGAGATAGCATTACCAACCATTCAGATACTAATTTTATTATCGCCCCATGGTTTAATAAAGGACCCTAATTTCTTCCAAATGGATAAACTCCATCACAGTAGTTGATCAATTATTTGTAATATAAACCATTTGTTATATTTATTTTTATTTCTGTTTATTCCAAATCGACGAGCTCCATCACAACAGCTGATTTACAAAAGTAAATCCCGTGGGAAATCGTGGTCGTTTATGCACGAAATTCGTGCTAAAACTGTGTAAGAATTTCTTATCGAGTTTAAGAACAAATGACAAAATCGAAAACGGTCTAACAAAACGAACGCAAACTTAAGCATTTCTTAACAGTTTGTAAGTGGAATTGACAAAAACGAAAACACCTTAATTTTCGGACCATCATTTGTGTGTGTGTACTCCCATGTGAGTGTGAGTGTACTATTTCGCGGCAAAAACAAAATAATTTTGATTTTTAGTTTATTAATAAAATTTATTAATTTAATAACGTTATCTCATAGAGTAGATTTAAGTTATAAAAAATGCCTAGAAGGTGCGCTGCGTTATATTGTGGTAAAAAGTACATTCCAAATCAAGACAATGTTAGTTACTTTAAATTTCCCCAAGAAAAAAATGAGTTTTTTGCATGGGCAGATTTGTGTCTTCGTCCAGATTTGAAGTGCTCTTTTAAGGAAAAAAATAGATCTCTTTTTCTCTGTCGAAAACATTTTCGTGAATGCGATATTTATCAATGTGGCCCAAGAAACTATTTGAAGAAAGGTACCCTTCCTACTTCAGAAAGTGAAGCACCTTCAACCCTGGTTGAAAGTCAGTCAGCATCTAAAATCCATCCATTTGTAATGGGTGAAGATATAAACAATGAAAATGACCCTCAAAAGAGTGAATTTACAGAAATTTCAGATAATGCACATTTAAAAAACTTGGGTAAGATTTTTAGAGTGGGCAATTTACAGACTTTGGGGGAGGTGCATTAAGAAAATGAATGTGATGGATCAAATGAAATTTACAAGCCAAACCTTGCATAATATACATGAATTTTAGTTTGGACTAATATAAAGCATAAAATATTTTAATATATAAATTGTTGATTGCCACTATATTTATAGCATTTATTCCTTTACTATTTAAATGTTTACAAAATTCTGAAATTACTTAGGCTGGTGGTTATATTTTGGTATATGCCAATGATTCCTAAACTTTTCCTTTTCATGACACCCTTGCTTAATTGGCCCACCGCAGGCACTTTATGTCAAGTTCTTATTTTTTCTTTTAAAATTCAGTTATTATTTTATTAGATCAAATAATTGTAATTATTTGTTACAATTTTTTCTGAGAATACTGGAATTGCAATAAAATGATTAATAATAGTTAGCGGAAGTGTTGGAGATGCCTGTATAGTCATGGCCAACCTTCTTTTTGTGGCCTCTTGAGGGACTAAAATATGAAGTAATACACAAACATGATTCAAATATAGTTGCCAGATTCTAAATATATATATTTCATGAGAGATATATAGGCAAATTTGTACAAGCTGTACTGTTGCTATTAACGTAAGTTTGACGAGTTTTTAATTTTGCGAAGTTCCCGTGAAATTGTACGAAATAATTTGCAATTTTGAGTTCGAATTTTTTTGTAAAAAAGGCATTTGTATTACGCATTATTTTGCTTCACTAATTTTAAATATTTAGTGCAATAATAATAATAATAATAACAATAATAATAATAATAATAATAATAATGGTAATTATTTCCAATAACTGCCTCTAAACAGATTTTTATAAAAATCACAGCATAGACTCTAAAAAAATAGTAATGAAGAACAGTGGCGTAACTAAGAGTCATAGGGCCCCCCCGCCAAAGTGGAAATGGGGGGCTCCGATATATATATATATATATATATATATATATATATATATATATATATATATATATATATATATATATATATATATATATATATATATATCTATATATATTATATACTTGTTGTATCGGAGCTACTCCTTTTTATGGGCGAAATTAGATATTTGCATAAAAAGTAATGACATTTTTGGAAACTATGTAAAAATGAGTATAAATGTTCTTTAAAAGGGAAAAAAACCTGTATTAAGACTTTTCACTGTATATTCTCAAAGCATCTTTTAAATTCTGCTTCCAAATGTATTATTACTTAAATATTTATTTCCCCCTCCTCCAAAAAATGAGTATCAATCTAGTTAATTGATATATATATATATATTGAATGTTCTCGGCTTGTCAAAATATTTGAAAGGATGAATGCTTTATAATAGTTGCTAAAACGTCTTTTGCCATGAATTTATTAACCACTTCTTTCAGATCAAGAGTACGACATGTTTCATTTTCAATGTTTAATAAAGCCAATGCACTTAGCCTTATTGTTCCTTAAAAAGTTTTATTAACTTGAGCTTTGAAAACGACCTTTCAGCTGTTGCAGATGTTACTGGTAACGTCAAATATAACTGAACTGCTGTACACAAGTCTGGTAAGCTACTTGCTAAGCAGCTGTTTTCTACTAATAAAAAGTTTGCTAAATATTTAATAGTTATTTTTCATTTTCACTTCTGTAGTCATTATGCTTTGAAGGTGATTATTGTTCAATTAAACGAAGATAAATCTAAATCGTATTTTCTACCAGTTTTGTAGCCTTTTCTTGCAGCTTTTTCATTTCCTAGCGCTCTGCTATTGCAGCAGGGTAAATGAATAACTCATGTATGACAATACTAATGTGAAATCTATTCATTAATATATCAAGAGATGACCCTTATTCTAAAGGCTTTCGATGGGTCTTCTCTTTCATAAAATAAAAGCTCATCAAAAAACATTTTAATTGGAAGTAATTTTTGCTTCAACGTTCCAATGATGTGCTAACTCCGTAGCTTCTCTCACCACATCTTCAAATTTGTGTCTTAGCTCACATAAGTTTGATTTTGCTTGTCCCAATAGGCGAGTTGCTTTCTGAAGATCTGTATTTGGACTTTGCAACATTTTTGAGACAACATTGATGCTTTCCAATACTTTACTTTGAAACACAAGACAGAATAAACTCAAAATTTTCTAACTGCTTCCTGAGACCAAGGGCTTCGTTTCTTTCACTTGACTTCTTACTCATAAATATCGCTTGAGATAAGAACTGCGAAATACTTTTGAAATTGTTTTTTATTGCTAGTAAGGAATCATACTTGGATGACCACCTAGTTGGACACAATTTCTTTATTGTTTTTGTGATGCATTCGTTATTTGTTGAACAGCTGTTAATTCCTTGCCACCGAGCTGTACTAGAACTGAAATACACATATACTTTTCCAGTTTGATAAAATTTTTGAAGAGCCATTATATCTTTTACAGAATCATTAAGAACTAAATTTAAATTATGAGCTGCACAATGAATGTATTCTGCATTTGGAACAATTTTCTTTATACGAGCCTGAAGTCCTGAATATTTCCCTCGCATATTTGCTGCTCCATCATAGCCTTGACCTCTGCATTTTTCTAATTTAATGTTTTTGTCATCTAATACCTTAATTATTTGTTTCTCAAAGTTTTCGGCACTGTGGTCTGTTATGTTATAAAAACCAACAAATTTTTCTTCAATTTTAAAATTTCCTATATTTGGTTGGCTTAAGTCTATTTTGACATACCTGATCACTACACTTAATTGGTCTTGCTTTGAAATATCACTGGTAGTATCTACAATAAGAGAGAAAAAAGGCTGTTTTCTGATATCCCAAATAATTTTCTCGAGCACACTATCACTCAATAGATATATTATTTCATTTTGAATCTTTGGACTAAGGTATTTAATTTTGTTTTCGTTTGATAAATGTGCTTTAAGTAACGGATCATATCGAGATAGCATGTCAATAATATTCAAAAAGTTGCCACTATGCTCCCCTCTCTCTTTTACAATCTCACGGTGACCTCGGAAAGGAAGCTGACACAGTGCTAATGTCCTGGTTACATCAAAAATACGAATAAATATTGCTCTCCATTTATCACGATCTTCATTCATCAAAATGGGCAAGGTTTGATTATTTTTCCATGCATTGTAAATTAAGCACGCTCGTAAATGCGACGTACTTGCTTCATGAACCTTAATTTTTTTACTGAGGCCTTGCCAATTATTCATTCGTCCATCACGCCAAGCATTATGAGATTTGCATATATCACTGGAATCATTTGCTTCATCACCAAACAACCAGCATGGTTCGCAATAAACTCCATTGAGGGTAGGAGAATAACATAGCCAAAATCGTTCTATTTTTTGCCCTGCTCTAGTATACATATAATAATATTCGCTGCTGAAAGATCTGTTGCTTTCACTGTCTTTTGGAAATGGTCCGTATGGTTTGCATGATTTCCCTAAAAGTATTTTCTGCTTTGTGCTATTGTCTAATTTTTCTGGATATTTGCCTCTATCGGTACAAGCACATACAATTTCACTTTCATCAGCAGAAAATCCTACTTTTTCTGGCTCGGCTGTAGGCTTTTCTAATAGGTTAATACATTTATCACTGTTACTGTTAGATGCAACACTATGAATAATAGAATCGTCATATTCACTTAAATCACTCTCTTTCTCTTTATCAAGCCTATCACTTTTTCCCAAATCATTTTCGCTCTTTTTAAACAGAGAATCAATTTTAATAAGTTTTTTAGCCTCTAATTCTCTATTCAATTTTAATTTTCTTTTTTGAGAACCACTCAAATAACGAACTCCCTTTGACTGTGACATTTTTGAAAATAGGCAAGATTTTACAGTACAAACCAACACTGTAGTGACTGTGTAATATTACAACTATAATTCTGTTACATTATAAAATGAATATAACACTGTTTTGCACTAGTAATAGGCGGCTTTATAGGCTATAATATATATATATATATATATATATATATATATATATATATATATATATATATATATATATATATATATATATATATATATATATATATATATATATATATATATATATATATATTAATATTAATATAATATAAGAAATCACTAACAATCTAAGACCAAACACAAACAATGTGTAATGAAAGCGATTTTTAAACATTGTTGCTGGACTGACAATATAAATATATATAAGTTTGAAGTTACTTTCAAAAAAAAATTTTATGTATATACCAGAAGATAAATTGTCAAAGGTTCATCATCGTCAGGAAACTGAACTTCACAATGTTGAAAATGTATTTTATGCCCTTTTTAACAAATACAGAGGCCATCATAATATATATATATATATATATATATATATATATATATATATATATATATATATATATATATACTAACTCTATATATATATATATATTTCGCCCATATATATATACCTCCATACATATGCAGATACAAGAGCGATGCGTGTGAAAATCCATGTATTTTTCATATGATATGGGTGAGTATTTGTGTGAAACCTTTTCATGGAGAAAAAGGGGCCCCTTTACCTGCGTGGGCCCCCCCGCACCGCGGGGTCTGCGGGGGCCGTTAGTTCCTGTGAAGAATAAAAAAAAAATTATTTGTCGGTCTCTTTAGGAAAAAAGTTACACCACCTCTCAAAGTTGTAAAAAAACCCTAGGATTTGTTATTAAAAAAAACGATATTTTTTTTTTGAAAATCACAGGATATACTCTAAAAAATAATAATGAAGAAGAATAGTGAAAACGAAAATCGGCAGTCTCTTTTAGGAAAAAAGTTACAGCCTCAGTTTAAAAATTTCCCATAGACTTTCTTATAATAAAAATTAGTGGGCTTCGTGCTCGTTTTAGGGCCATCCTAGTTCCAGTTGATAAGATTTATTCATGGGTACTACTCTGTGTGCTACCTAACAAACATAACCTGTAACCTGAGAGACCTAACCTGAATCGTCAATATTGAAAAGTCTATGTGATTTTTAACAACTTTGAGAGGCTAACTTTTCACTTTTATTCTTACTATTTTTAGAGTGCTGTGATTTTTATAAAAATCTGTAGAGGCAGTTATGGAAATATTACCATAATAATAATAACTTATTTTATTTTAATCATCATTTTCAATTTATTTTAATTCTAAATTTATTATATAGAATTTATTTATTTATTTATTTATTTATTTATTTATTTATTTTTTTTTTTTTTTATTATTATTTATTTTTTTTTTTTGAGTTCTTGAAACAAAAGTCTCCAATATACAAGGTTGGGTATAATGGTCAAGACTTTAACGTTATTGCGAATGAGGTGGTGTGGAATAAATTTTTATTTTTTTTTTTGCAATATTCGTGGGAAATATTAAAAAAAAATTTTTTTCCCCATTTAGGGAGCTTGAGCTGACAGGGGGACAGGGGACGAACTCCTCCGTCATCCACCAGGGGCCGAGAGGAGCCCCACGACTCCTGCCATCTTTGCGGTTTACCCTGTGGTTAAATAAAGAATAATTTTACTTCCCTTTACACTTTGGTATTATTTTGTAAAGATATATAGGGTAGCTACTTCCAGTGTTAACATTCTATCCATATTTTTAAAAATATTTCCGACAATAAAAAAAAAAAAAATGTTATTGTGGGTGCGTTCTCTAGTTAAATGATGTCAGCTTTTTAGACACTGATATATATATATATATATATATATATATATATATATATATATATATATATATATATATATATATATATATATATATATATATATATATATATATATATATATATCAGTCTATAGTCTACGTTCATTGACGCAGGTCGCGTTCAATTCGAGTGCCTGTTAGGAAAACTTATATTAAAGTCTGTTATTGTGTCATTACTACAAAGTTCAGTTACTTATGAGTTCCATCGATTGTATTGTGACAAAGTATACAAAATAAATGCTCTTTCATACAGCTGTGATCCAGCTTTTCTAAGAATAAATTGAAACTATTCTAAATGATTTATCAGAAATAATAAATCATATTTGTTTATTAATACTTAATCTCACGCAAAGATTGAGAACCCGTCAAGTTAGTATCTATTGTATCCAGTGACATTGCAAGATGTTTATTGTTTATTAATATTGCTTCGATCTATTGTATAAATTGTGTACGAACTCTGTGAAGAATCACATCATTTCATATATTGTTGACATATATCAAGCTACAGGTAAACTCGTATCGTAGACTGAGAACAATAATGCTCAAATTTAACCCTTAGCATATGAACGTGAAATATAATTGAAACTAATTGTTATAACTAGTTATCATACAAGATATTTTTTACGGAATGTCTTTTATATGAGAATTAATGTTCATAAAAGGCGACCATAATTATTCTTCAAGACATTCTTCAATATTCCATACAATCTTCCAAGATTTTCATCGAAGAAGAAGTCCAATATTCTAAGTGCTCAGTGGCCATTTTGGAGAAAATTCATTTCTCAGCAGCGATTGACATTTACGACGTCAATCTTTCTTTGCAAGAAGGAAATCATAGATCTGTGGATGTCTGCCAATATTTATGTATGTGTGAAATTAGGTTGAGTATCCTATATATGAGATATATTTTCAAACAGAAAAAGTTGGCTTGGTAGGAAACTTTGTTCTTCTGGAGAAAATCTGCTGGACAAAAACGATTTGAGTTGAGATATATTCCATATCCTACAAGGAGTGATATTCGGGAGCATTTATATTAGTTTTGATTATTTAAGTTATTCATTTGTTCTTGACATTCCTTTTTATTTGTATATATATATATATATATATGTAAATGTGTATGGGCAAATGTGTATGGGCAAATGTGTGTGTGTATATGTGGGGGATTTTGGAGAATTTTAATTGATTGAATAAAGATTTTATTAGAATAAAGTTTTAACGGGTGTAAATTTTAAAGGGAGGGAAGGGAGAGGGAGAGATAGAGTGTAGGTTTTAACCTTTTTATATTATATTTTAACCTTTTTTAGTATTATTATTGTGGGTATTTTTGGTGAGCGGGGTGGTGGCCCTAGGTGTTGGGAAGTACCTAATAAAGCGTACAGCCTGAGGGAGTATATATTTAGAAAGAAAAAAAAAAAAGGGGAAAAGAGGGGGGAGAGAGGTAATTAGGGTGGGAGAGAGGTAAACGAGGATTTGAAGAGGGAGGAAGTGGGGTTAATGTTTGAAGAAAAAAGGTTGGATGTGCTAGGGGTAACAGAAACTAAGCTGAAGGGAAAGAGGGAGATGGATTTTGGAAAATACAAGGGTATAATATCAGGGATGAACGAGAGAGTGAGGGCGAGAGAAGGGGGTGGGAATAGTTATGAGGAAAGAGGTGTGGGATAAGGTAAAAGTTGTGCAGGCAGGTGAGTTCAAGGATAATGTGGGTAAAAGTGAAATTCAGGGAAATGTGGATTTTTATATGTGCATATGCACCAGTGAATGGAGGGAGGAGGAGAGAGAGAGAATTTTGGAGGGAGTTGAATGAGTGTTGGGAAAGTTTTGGGGTTAATGATAAGAATTTGTCTTTGGGGAATTTGAATGCAGGAGTGGGAAGGGAGGGGTGGGAAGAATAGTAGGACCATTTGGGGTAGGGAGAGGTGTTAATGGACCTGTGTAGACGTGTGGAGAAGAGATAGAGGCGTGCAGAGATACATGGTTTAAAAAAGTGAAATCATAAGTATACATGGAAAAGTGAGATGGGGGGGAGGGCAGTACTGGATTATGTGTGTGTAATGCAGGGAAGGATAGAAGGTAGATTACTAGATAAATGTATTTGGGGTGGGAGGATATGGATCCTTTCTTTGTGTTTTGGATAAAGCGGAAGAGACATAGATTGGAAGGAAAATAGTAGTGGATTGACATGGAGAGAAATAGTTCTTTATAGAGAAGTTGAAATACTGGAAGAAAAGTGAAGGCATGAAGAAGAGGCAGATGGGATGAGGGATGATACAAATTCAGGGTGGTGCATAGCGAAGGGAGATGAAAGAAGGAATAGCCTGAGTGTGGTGTGAATAAGTGAGAAGAAGATGATCAGTGGAGTAGAGGATGAAGTGGTGGAAAAGAAAACTTATGTAATGTTGACATAGTAGGAAGGAAAAGTTGGGAGGAATATAGAAGGAGTTAGAGTGGAAGCAAAGAGGGCGGTAGAGAGGGGGGCGAAGAGAAGAGCAAAAAGATAGATGGTGTGAAAAAGTGACGGAGAAAATTTTGATCAGGGAGCAAAGATGTTCTGGAAGAAGTGAATAAAAAATAAATAAGAAGAAGGAGGGGTTGGGGAGAGGATTAAGGGAGGAGGAGATGGGAGTGGATAGGAGGAGAGGATAGAAGGGTGAGGAAGAGGTGGGGAATATTTTAGGGGATTTGTTGGCTAAGTGGGTGGGGGAGGGGAGGAAGTTTTGCAAGAGGTGAATATGGGGAGTGGACTGGGGAGGGAGGGGGAGGATGAAATACAAATGGAGGAAATTATTAGGGCCTTGAATAAAGGAAAAAAAGGGAAGTCCGCAGGTCTGGATGGTGTGAGAATGGAAATGTTGCAGAAGGGAGGTGTAGGGGTGGAGGAATGGCTGTATAGGTTATATAATATATGTTGGAGGAGTGGGGTGGTACCACAGGATTGGGAGGATGGTTGTTTGGTTCCCCTGTATAAGGGGAAAGGGGATAGGATGGAATGTGGGAATTATAGAGGTATATGTCTTTTAAGTGTGGTAGGGAAAGTATATGGGAGAATACTGATTGAGAGAGTGAGAGGTTTAACGGAGGGGAGAATGGGGGAAGAACAAGGAGGATTTAGGGAGGGAAGAGGGTGTGTGGACCAAGTGTTTACACTAAAGATGCTTGTGGAGAAAAGTATAGAGAGGAAAGGGAAAGTGTATGGGTGTTTTTTAGATTTAGAGAAAGCATATGATAGAGTGAAGAGGGGTGAATTGTGGAGGGTGTTGGAGGAAAATGGAGTGGGGGGTAAATTAGGTAAAGGTATTAGGGCCTTTTATAGGAATAGTAGAATGTGTGTGAGAGTGTTAGGAGGGGAGAGTGAGATGTTTGGGGTGGTGAGAGGTTTGAGGCAGGGGTGTGTAATGTCGCCGTGGCTATTCAATTTGTTTATGGAGAGTGTTTGCAGAGGAATGGTGAGGGAGGGGAGGGGGGAGGGGGGTGGAATTGATGAATGGGAATGATAGAAGGGAAGTTAACATGATATTGTTTGCGGACGATACAGCCCTAGTGGCGAAGAACGCGGAAGGGCTGAGGTATTTGGTGAGGGAGTTTGAGAGAATGTGTGGACAAAAGGGGCTTAAAATAAATCCAGGTAAGAGTAAGGTGTTAGTGTTTGAGGAGGAGGAAAGAGAGGAGGGGGAGGGGTTAGAGGTTAGAGTAGGGGGTGTAGTATTGGAAAAAGTAAAGATTTTTAGATATTTAGGGATGGATTTGGGTAAGGGGGGAGGGATGAAGGAGGAGATAGAACATAGAGTAGGAGAAGGAATGAGAGTTTTGAGTGGTCTGAGAGAATTATGGAAAGGGGGGGATTTATCACAGAAAGTTAAGATAAGTATGTTTGAAAAAATTTGTGTACCAGCAGTGTTGTATGGGTGTGAAACGTGGGGGTTGAATGCCAGGTCCAGGAAGAAGTTGGAAGTATTTGAGATGAAGGGATTGAGAGCGGTTTGTGGGGTTAGCAGAAGGGAGAGGATTAGGAATAGGGTGGTGAGGGAGAGATGTGATTGGAGGAATGGGTTGGTGGGAAGAGCGGAGAAGGGAATGTTAAGATGGTATGGGCATCTAGTGAGAATGGAGGAACAGAGAGTGGTTAGGAGAGTTTGGGAAGCGGAGGGGATAGGAAGGAGAGAGGGGAGACAGGAGATGTGGATGGATGGAATAAAGGAGATGCTGGAGGAGGGAGGGATGAAGGGAGGAAGAGGTAGGGTGTTGGCGAGAGATAGAGTGGGGTGGAGGAGGTGGGTGAGGGCGAGAGGGGAGGTGTGAGTGAGAGAGGCTGAACCTACCACTACCCCGCTCAAGCGGGAAAAGTGTAGGGAAAATAAATAAAATTAATAAAATAAATATATATATATATATATATATATATATATATATATATATATATATATATATATATATATATATATATATATATATATATATATACTGTATATATATATATATATCCATATAAAAATACTATATATATGCTATATATATATACATAAATAAAGAAATAGATATACATCAGTATATAAATATATATATATATATATATATATATATATATATATATATATATATATATATATATATATATATATATATATATATATATATATATATATATATATATATATATATATATATATATATATATATATATATATATATATATATATATATATATATATATATTTTATATATATGTATTTTTTAAAAAAAAAGTTTTATGTGAAGTAAAGTGTTTTTAAAATATAAGTGCATTTTAACACCTTTATTAGCAACACAGGGTCAAAAAAGTTCATAAATACAACCAAGCGGAAAATAGCTTTAATATAAAGCCTTCGCATTTAGATTTGCCAGTTTGTTTTCTACAAGAAGTAGATTTGGAAGTAATTCACCATAATAAATACCATTCTCACCCTGAAGACGATCAATGGCGATTGAAAGCGGTGCCAATACATCAACATATTCAGTAACAAATTCTATTTCAGTTGATTTGAAGGGTGGTAATTCTAGTTCAGTCATCAATTGGTGAAGTTTACCTTTGTGTTTCACTAGCACTACCAACGAGTCATACAATGAGTTCCACCGAGTAGGACATGGCAAACGAAGCTGGCAGTCAAGGACCTTGTTGATTACTTCGGCAGATTTTGGTCGACCACTTTTATTCCAAAGGGCAGTATACTTTCCCATTGTAGTGTGATTTATTGAAGCAAATGAAGGAATTGTTAGAGCTTTCTTGGCATCAGTTGTTGCAACTAAACTTACAGTATGTGAGGCGCATTTGATCGGCATAGGCCCCCAAATGTTAGACTACTATTTTTTTTCTAAATAATAAAAAGACTTCTTTTAATCGTGAAAATGTTTCATGTTTGCATAATTATTTAGCTACATTTTTAACTTTTTTTTCGCTTTTTCTTGCGATAGTTTCAAGTTACTAATTTCTAGGCCAAGAAAAAGATTCGAAATTTCAGTTAGTGTTGATTCAACGTCGAGCGGAAGTAGGCGTTTAAAACCTTTTCTAAAAATGTGAGAGCTCATACGTTTTCATTTTTTTTGTTTCTAATATATATATATATATATATATATATATATATATATATATATATATATATATATATATATATATATATATATATATATATATATATATATATATATATATATATATATATATATATATAAAAGAATATCTATATATATATATATATATATATATATATATATATATATATATATATATATATATATATATATATATATATATAACTGCTATATATATATATATATATATATATATATATATATATATATATATAAAGAGTGTAAATCTGAAATATATAACAGATAGACATTTTTTTTTCAGAGTCAAGCAGCCTGGTGATAACATGAAACGAAACTATCCCACTGGATGAGAAAAGAAGAAAAAACAAAAAGCTAAAGAACAAGAAATACAGTGTTGGTCGGGCTCAATTCTGAAATTTATAGAAAGGGGATCATCCCAGGCAAGCAATGAAGCAGAGGCAAAGGGTCTAATATCTATAGAAAGTCAAGTACAAGCTATGATCAACAGTACTTATAAAGAATGCATAAGAGAAGAAGAAGATGGAGAAAGAAGAAAAAGAAGGAGATGGTGAACAAAGAAATAGGTAGAGGAAAAGAAAGAAGGAGGAGAAGGGGAAGAAAAGGAAGAAAACAAAACCCCTTTGATACGTTCTGAACTAGACTCAGATCCTTCAGAAGAATCGGAGGATTTATCATTAAATTTCGATGTTGGAAATTGGCCCATTGCAGTGCCAGATAGCTTAGGACCGACATTATAAGACAAGGCAGTGCAAATTACCAAAATTTGGAGGGGCCATTTGAATCGTTCAAGCTACGGAGGAAAATCAAAAGGTCAAACCGACCAGTTAACCAAGAATTGGTTCTACAAGCAGCTTCCTAGTGGAGAAAAGATTTTGAGGAAATGGATGGTTTATTCTCATGAAAAGAAATCACTGTTTTGCTTCTGTTGGAAGCTCTTTGATAAAAATGATAAACACACAACAACATCCAGTTTCATTACAGGCTTCAAGAGCTGGTGAAATTGAATCCTAAAGAAGTGTCTGATCAGGAAAGCTCAGATTCCATATTACCAATTTAGAGAGAGAAAAATGGAAAACTCTTGAATCAAGGCTTCTTCAAACAAGAAAGATATCTGATACTGCTCACCAAGACGTTATGGAAAGAGAGAGGAAGAAATGGAGGGACATTTGCATCAGCTTTTTTAGATAATACTTCTTTGGCTAAGCAGAATTTGCTTTTAGAGGTCACAGAAGACATAGTGACTATGGAAACCGTGGAAATTTCTTGGAACTTGTGAATCTTCTGTGTCACATTATGACCCTGTTTTTAAAGGAGCACAGCACATGGCTTCAGCAATCAATACAAGCCAGGAGTAGATTCAGTTTCTTACTTTATCGCCAGCAGTGCAAAATGAATTTATTTCTCTCTCTTAGGCCCACGCTGTAAAAAAGAAATAATCTCTTAAATCCAAGAGAAAGCAAAAATACTATGGAGTATTGTTTGATAGCACAACTGATATATTTCCCTTTTAAGAACAGATGTGTCAGGATTATAAGATATGTCAAAGATCGACAACAGAGCGAGGTAAAAAATCATTTCCAGGTTTATTCCATTTAGTGGGAAAAGGCCAAACGACATTACAGAAGATATAGCACAGATCAGCTTGGACAGCAGATTTAAGACTTTGCCAGAAGCCAATGTTACGACAATGCTACAACAATGTCAGGCATTCACACAGGAGTACAAACAAGGATTAAAGAATTAAATCAAAACGATTTTCGTACCATGTGCAAACCATTCTCCTAATTTATGTGGCATACATGCTTTGGTAGTGTTGTAATACATTTTTAGAGAAACTTTGGAAAATATAACAGCCATGTAATTTCTTGTTCAACACATAGATGAAGAGGTACTAAAAGAAACTGTAAGGGTGACAGTGAAAAGACTTAGTGATACTGGGTGGAGTGCTCATCATGAGATGCAGTAAAACCAATCTTTTAAAAATTTCGAAAAGTTGGTTGATGCTATAGAAAAGTTGTGGGATGCTTCTGAAAATCTAGATACGAGAAGGGCAGGGGAGGTGTTGATGACAAACATTTGTAACTTCAATTTTCTTTGTTTCTTGCATTTACCTGGTACCACATTTTTATTAAGAGGTAACACAAAGAACTCCAAATCAAGGCTTGGAAAAGTGATGTATTGAAGGTGAGAAGCTTGAAAATCTTTTTAGAAAAGAGTCTAGAAGAACTGGTTCATAAAGCCTTAGAATATGCGACCATAACTTGTGCTAAAAGGGACAGTGATATCGAATGCAGAAATCGCAAGCGAGTTAAAAAGATGATGCCAGGAGAAAAAGCTAAAGATGCAGGTTTGACTCCACAGCAAGAAGTGAAGCGTGCTATGTTAGAGTGCATCGACAACTTTTATGTAGAGCTAGAAAAAAGACTAACATCGATGAACAATGTATATGGACAGTTTGCTGTTGTACACTCAGAAAATCTTGTAAAGGCAAGTGATGAAAAGATAGAAACTTATATACATCAGTTCACAGATACTTTCAATGATTTAGAAGAAGAAGAAATGTTGCCAGAAGTGAAGAAGCTGAGAAGACATCTGAAGGCTTCTGGCATAAAAATTGATGATGCAGCCTCATGGACATCATTGCAAATGCTTAAGTTTATTATTGAAATGGACTTTCGTGAATCGTTGCCAAACATAACTGAGGCACTTAAACTGTTTCTTACAATTTGTTTGTCCGTGGCTTCTTGTGAGAGGAGTTATTCAAAACTGAAATTAATTAAAAACCATCACATCAGTCTCGTTTGACAAACTTGGCCATATTATCAATTGAAAATGAGATTGCAAAACATGTGAATTTTGATGATTTAATCCAACAATTTTCAGAAGTCAAGGCTCGCAAAAAAACATTTTAATATGTTTCTAGTTTTTACTCTTCATTAAAATATGTTTTTTCTCATTACTGTACAACATTGTATTATGTAATTTTACAATAAAATATAATACAGATTTATACCTGTTATCATCATTGTACCTGTTACTGTTAGTCATTTGTATATATATATATATATATATATATATATATATATATATATATATATATATATATATATATATATATATATATATACTTTATATATTTTTATATATTTTTATATATTTTATATATATATATATATATATATATATATATATATATATATATATATATATATATATATATATATATATATATATATATATATATAGAGAGAGAGAGAGAGAGAGAGAGAGAGAGAAAAGGTCCGTTTTTGATCATTTTTGGGAAGTCTTATTATATGGTGAAAAGGTCGCCTCCCGAGTGTTGGTTCAAAAAGGTCGCTCCAAAGGTCAACTCAGTCACGAAGTCTATTGGCGGCAACAGAATCTCTCGAAAAATTTCTATATGCATTTATATATACTTAGAAATATATTTATACTGTTTCAACCTATATATATATATATATATATATATATATATTATATATATATAATCTACTCAATTAATTTTAGTTTCAAGTATTTTCTTTAATTTTGTTTTGATTATGTAAGGTTAGGTAAGGTTAGGTTAGATTAGGTTAGGTTAATTTACGTAACTAACCTAACCTATTAACCTACCTAACCTAACCTAACCTAACCTAACCTAATATAACCTAAAACAAAAGTGAAAAATACCTGGAAACTGGAATTAATTGAATGATTACTATATATATATATATATATATATATATATATATATATATATATATATATATATATATATATAATATATATATATATATATATATATTCTACTCGTCGCTTGCAAAATAGACTCATTGGTTTTATGAACGACACCTTGAGCGGCTTCAGTGACCTCAGTGACTTCCCAAAAGTGTTCAAATCTGAACTTTGCCATATATATATATATATATATATATATATATATATATATATATACTATATATATATACTAATATATATATATATAAACTCTAAATCTAGTGACCGCCCCAGGCCCCAAACCATGTCAGTAGCCACTGCATTTGTTGCAACTAAACTTAGAAGTATAGTGAGGTATGTGTATGATTATCAAGCATGATCAAACGAGGATGGCGAACCAAGCTTGTCTATAGCCTGCGCTTCGTCTTCACTGCATTAACACTATCAAACACGCACATACACGTACATAATAATATGTAATTATATGTTGAACATAACACATAATAACGTAATTATATATATATATATATATATATATATATATATATATATATATACTATACATATATATATATATATATATATATATATATATATATATATATATATATATATATATATATATATATATATATATATATATATATATATATATATATAAGTGATATATATATATATATATATATGGTTAAAGTCCAGATATCCCGAAACTTTCCGAAAAAATAGGATGTTGCCAGAATTCTATTTATTTGTTTGTTGTGCTCCAAATTATAGACGTAGGCGACTTTTTTCCTATAATTTCAAGAATTATAAATATTTAAGATTGGTTATATTCAGTAAGGTTAATTAATTAATTAAAATAATTAATTTAATTAAATAATTATTTAATTAATTAAATAGTTAAAGTTATTCGGACTTGTTTTTTAATGAAGCTATTTTACTCAAATAAAGTGTGCGCTTTTTTCGTTGACCTAGGCTAGTTTCAAA
>JABUQX010112766.1:2500-5000 GCA_015478945.1 Trachelipus rathkii | reverse complement strand
CTGGAGCCGATGCGGTGCCGAGTTAATAAACATTCGTATAACAACAATATTGGTGTCCTTTTATACTATTGAGCCGTAGATCTCGAATATGATGGTTATAAGGTCGTAAAGGGTGTCTGGGGACCACCTGAAAAAAAGCACAGGAGAATGCAAACAGAGGCCGAAGGAGGAAGGAAGAAGGATGAGGAAGGAGGAGTAGGAGAAGGATTCAAGAATTGATAGAGGAAGTATTAGTTGACAGCTGCACCGGTACTGGCTCCGGTGCGGTGGAGTTATTAAATATTTGTGTATTGATACAATATTGGTGTCTTTATATATGTTATTGAACCCATATATCTCGAATATGATGGTTTCAAAGTCATAAAGGGTGTCTATGAACTCCCAGTGTGGGCAGAGTATCCCCCTAAAAATGAACATAATGCATAAGAGAAGTGGAGAATGGAGTCGGATTCGGAGACTGAGAAAGAAAGAGTGGAGAAGGAGTCTGTGTAAGAAGAGTCGGAGTTGACATCTGCACCGGTGTTGGCTCCGGTGTGGCACCGGTGCAGTGCTGAATTAATAAATAGTCGTCTAAGTCCCATATTGGTATCAATATATATGTTTATAAGGACGTAGAGACTCGAATATTGAGGTTGCATGTTCGTAAATAAATAAATAAATAAATAAATAAATAAATAAATAAATAAATAAATAAATAAATAAATAAAACAAAATATAAAATAAATAAATAAAATAAATAAATAAAATAATTTTATGTTAATTTTTCATTAAAATGGTAATATTTAACAAAAATTTATCATAACATGGACTAATTATCATACTGATCAACGAATATACGCTAAAGTAATAAAGTTTTCACATCAATAAAGCTAACATAGCATAAACCGAACTAAGAAAATAATGTACAACGACAAACCTAACACAACTTACGAATGAATAAACTGTTAACATTAACAAAGTTTCACATAACACCAGTAAAGTAACCAGCATGCAAAACGTAACTTATTCATACTTTTTCAAGCATATCTCTAACATATTAACGTTAATTTTATATTGACACAGTAATATTTAACAAAAAATTTATCACATCCTTGTCTAATTATCATACAGACCAGCGAATATATGCTAACGTAACAAAGTTTTTTACATTAACATAGTAATATTTAACAAAAATTTATCATAACCTTACCTAACTATCATATTCCCCAACAAATAATAGCAAAACATAGCCAAAAGTTTTATCCAGACATGACACAAATAAGTTCTTTGAATAAAATATCGTAGTAAAGTATAATAGTTTACCGATCCTAAAGCAGTAAATCAGTAAATCAGTAAATCAAACCAACCGTCCCTCCCTCCCCTCCCCTCCCACCCACCCTTCCATGATCCTGTGTACCTATTGATTCAGGTCACATTTCGAGTATCATTTCAGGATAAACATAACACAAAAATAGTTCTTTATACACTAACCAACGAATATATCTTACGTAACATTGTTTTCACATTAATAAAGCTTACATAGCATAACCAGAACTAAGAATATAATGTACAACGACAAACCTAACACACCTTACGCGCGAATAAACTACTAACATTAACAAAGTTCCATACTTAACAACAGTAAAGTACCTATCACAGCGTACAAAGCGTAACCCATTCACACTTTTTTAAGCATATCTCTAACATATCAATGTTAATTTTACATTAACATGTTAATATTTAACAAAACTTTAGCATAACCCTATCTAATTATCATACTTACATTGAATATAACGCTAACGTAACAGTTTTTTTTATAAAAATTTAATAAATTTATGTTGATCCTGTGACAAACAAGAATCAAATGTATAGCTTAATGTTTCGAAAACGAACCAAACAAGAATCATAGGTATTGCGTAATGTTTCGAAAAGTGGGAGGAGTTTGAACAATTTCTCGACTTGCATCTGATAACTCTAGTGAAACAGGAACCACATCAGCTTCGTACCTGTTCGTTCTGTATGCAAAGTAAAGTATGGAACTTTGTTATTGTTAGCAGTTTATTCGAGCGTAAGGTATGTTAGATTTTGTCATTGTGCTTTATATTCTTAGTTCAGGATATGATATGTTAGCTTTATTGATGTGAAAACTTTGTTAGTCAGCATATATTCGTTGGCCAGTATGATAATTAGGTTAAGTTATGGTAACTTATTGTTAAATGTTACTATGTTAATGTAAAAATAACAGTGATATGTTAGAGATATGTTTGAAAAAAAAGTGTGAATAGGATACGTTCTATCTGTGTTAGTTAGTTTATATTAAGTATGAGCTTTGTTAATGTTAACTATTCGTGTTTAAGATATGTTAGGTTTGTGGGTGTACATTATATTCTTAGTTCAGGTTATATGTTAGCTTTTATTGATGTGAAAACTTTATTATTAGCATATTTCGTTGGTTAGTATGATAATTAGGTTAGGTTATGATAAATGTTTGTTAAATGTTAATATGTTAATGTAAAATAAC
>JABUQX010112765.1:0-21972 GCA_015478945.1 Trachelipus rathkii | reverse complement strand
CAAGTACAGTACGGTTTTGTCCTTCCTGCCTGAGGATGTATCCCTCCGCATTAGGGATTCCATCCCTACCCTGTCCGCTTCTTCTACCCCCTTACTCAGATCTTCGTACCCTCTTGATCTCCTGCCTGTCACTTTCTCAGGAAGCCAAGTACGAAGAACTCCTACGTGGCACCTCATTAAGAGATCAGAAGCCTTCTGATCTCCTGGTGCAGATGCTCTCTTTGCTGAGTGGACCCTACTACACAGGAGTCAGGTTTTGTCCGCACTCTCTTTATTCAGAAACTACCCAGAGATACAGTATTTCCTCGCATCGATGGATCCAAAACTTACTCTTCAGGAGGTTGCAGAGAGAGCCGATGGTCTTATAGTACGCTTCTTCAACTCTAATGTTCCCGCTGTTTCTGCCATCGCTGTTCTGTGTCTGTTTCCTCTCTCCTGCAGCTCAGGCACTTACTTTTCCTCCTACTTCGTTGCCTCCCGTCTTCTTCGCTTCCTTCTCCCTATACCTTCTCTTCACCCCCCTCTGTGGTCTCTCCGGTTTCCTCTTCCGCTGCTACTTCTTCTTATCCGGTGTACCCGCCCCATCCCTCGTACCCCTGGTCCATCTCCAGCGCCACGACCCCTGTTCCTCCCGCTTTTCGAGTATAGAGACCCGTCTTTCGACTTTGGAACATGGCATGGCAGACTTGAAAGCGGAGCTGATGTCCATCTCCCGCCAGCGCTACGGTCTCAAAGTGCACTCGTTCCCGCAACCGCTCCTTTTCGGATCGTCGCTTTTCTGACCGCTCTCCCACCCCAGCCCCTCAGCAATATCCAAATGGGTATTGTTTTTACTACCACCGGTTTGGCCTGAGCACATAAGTGCAACTAACCCTGCACTTTTTCGGGAAACTCCCTAGCCAGCGGTTCATAAAGGCGGTGATCCAGCTGGCCACCCTCCGTTTGTTCTTCTTCTCTTTCCGCCTTCTTCGTCTCAGGGTGTCCTGTGCCTTTTCGACAGGTCTACAAACCTGTTCTTCCTTATTGACACCGGTGCGTCGTATTTGCTTCTTCCTCGAGATGCTACCCAGAAGTCCGCTGTTCCTCTTCCTGACTGGGCTCAGGGCTCTTTACGCTGCAAATAGTAGTACCATCCCTGTCCATGGTGAGCGTTTGTGCACCTTGGGACCTCTCTCCGCCGTCAATTCCCCTGGGGTATTCGTGGCTGCTGACGTGACCCAACCCATTTGGGAGCTGATTTCTGTCACATTTCGACCTTATGGTCTATCTAAGAAACAGGAGATTGCTTGACGGCTGTACGTCTCTGTCTTCTTGCAGGTACCGTAGTTTCTTCTGTTCTTAAAGGCATCTGCGGTTGCTCCTTCTTCTGGTACCTCCTTCTTCTTCATCCTGCTGAAGGATTTTCCGGCGCTGTTGAACCCTTGTTCTTCTTTCTTCTCCTGTTCAACATTCTGTGCGCCATCATATAGAGACTACTGGCTCTCCCACCTTCGCTCGTGCTCGGCGTCTGCCTCCTGACAAGCTCAAGGCAGCCAAGGCGGAGTTTGAGAACATGCTCGAACTTGGTATCGTCCGCCCTTCCAAAAGTTCATGGTCCTCCTCCCTCCACATGGTGCCTAAAGGTGCTTCTGATTGGAGGCCTGTGGGAGATTTTAGGGCTCTGAACGCTTGTACGATACCAGATCGCTACCCTGTCCCGCACATCCAGTCTTTCACCTCGAATCTGGCCGGTAAGACCATCTTTTCCAAATTGGATCTTATCAGGGCGTACCACCAGATCCCAGTAGCAGTAGAGGACATACCGAAGACGGCCATCATCACTCCTTTTGGCCTCTTTGAGTACATACGCAGCCTTTCGGTTTGAGGGGCGCAGCTCAGACTTTTCAACGCTTCATCGATGACGTTCTTAGAGGTCTCCCCTTCGCCTTTGCCTATCTGGATGACCTCCTTATAGCTTCCTCTTCTCCTGCCGAGCATGAGCAACATCTACGTACAGTTACAGGTTGGACGAATGTGGCATGCGTCTCAACCCGGCAAAGTGTTTTTGGCGTCCCTTCTCTTACCTTTCTAGGACACACGGTTTCAGCGGATGGCATTTGCCCTTGCAGAGCACGTCAAGGCCATTCGCACCTTCCCTCAGGCCTGTCTCTCAGAAGCAGCTTCGTCAGTACCTCGGCATGCTTAACTTTTATCATCGTTTTCTCGGGGCGCTGATATTCTTCGACCCCTCACCGCTCTTATCCGCCCCAAGCACCGAGGTAGTACCAAAGTGGACTGGTCTGACGAAGCTACGGCCGCTTTTGAAGCTTCCAAAGAAGCACCTCGCTTCTGCCACACTCTTAGTCCACACCCTCAGGACTCAGCTCCGACCAGAGTTCAGGTAGATGCCTCCGATTTTGCTGTCGGAGGTGTCCCTCCAGCAGCACCTGAACGGAGTGTGGTCTCCTCTCGCCTTTTCTCTCGCAAGTTGCAACCTCCTGAGACTCGCCAGCAGTGCTTTTCTTTGGGAGGGAGTTATTGTGATGTATCTCGCCGTCTGTCATTTCCGCTACTTTCTGAAGGGTCGTGAGTCCACATACTCCCTGATCACAAACCACTTACCTTCTGCTATGGTCTCCAGAAACGAATGGCACTCTCCGAGAAGCCCGTCACCTTGAGTATGTCTCACAGTTCACCACTGATGTCAGACACATATATTTCAGGTGTTGACAACTTTACTGCTGACGCTCTCCCCCGCATTGAAATCGACGCGCTTTTTACAGCCTCACCCAACATCGACTACAACGCTATGGCAATGTGCCAGACTACTGAGGATCCTGCTCTTCCACAAGATTCTTCTCTCAAGCTGAGTGGTCTAACCCTGGGATAGAGAAGAAACTTCTGTGCGATGTCTCTCAAGGATCTCCTCTCTTCGTCCTTTCGTACCTGCATCGTTCCGTAAGGCTGCTTTCCTCAATCTACTCGCTCTCCCACCCTGGCATTGAGGCTTCACGCAAACTGGTTGCTGCCCGATTTGTGTGGCCTGATCTGAATGCCGATGTAGCAACTTGGTGTCGCACTTGTCTTCCCTGCCAGCGTTCTAAGGTACACCGTCACACCAAGTCCCCTCTAGGCACCTTCTTACCCCCGGGTGCTCGCTTTGAACGTGTCCACATCGACATTGTAGGACCTCTGCCTCCCTCCCCCGCGGTAAGAAATACATTCTTACGTGTATAGATCGGTTCACACGATGGACCGAGGCTATCCCTCTCTCTGTTGCCAACGCGGAATCCATAGCTAAAGCTCTCTTGGCTCTCATTGATTTCGCGCTTTTGGTGTTGCTTGTCAAGCAACGGACTGGCGTAGACTTTTAAATCCTTCTGCGATTGATAATTCCTCTGCCCAGAAGATCACACGACTTCTTTCAATCCAAAAGCGAACGGCGTATTATTGAACGTTTCCACCGTCAGCGTGCGGCTTCTTCTAGCTCAGCCCAATCTGGAAAATTGGACTGACGCTCTCCCGTTTGTAATGCTTGGTATTTCCGCTCCGCAGTTAAAGAGACCCGCACCCCGTTCGGCTGCTGGAATTAGTGTAGCGTAAGTCTCCCCTGCCCTTAAGTAATTTTCAAAGCCCTCTCCCTCTCTGCACAACCAGCTTTGCTGGTATCTTACCCGCTTGAGGCGTTGTGCTTCGCGCTTAGGACCAACTTCTTCTCGTCCACACAAGGTGCATTCCCATATCCCTAAGGACCTTTCTTCCTCTACACTCATGTCTCTGCTCCATGACTCCCACCTGCACCGCTCTCCAACCTAAGCGACGGACCTTTTCCTGTGATATTTAAGAAGGAGAAATTCTTCACGATCCAGCGTCCCACACGCACAGAGGTCGTTTCGATCGACCGCCTAAGCCTGCTTTCTTGAGGCGTGAATCCCCTTCCTGTTCCTCTCTAACCCTGACGCTTTACCTTGTTTCAATTTCTCCTCCTTCAACCCGTTCGGTCTTTTAACGTTCCTATCTCCCCTCCTGCATCTCTTCCTCCTCTTCTCCTCCTCCTCTCCCCTTCCTCTTCCTTTTTCTTATCCTCCTCCTCCTTCTCAGCCACCAGCACCAATACACGACCGGCTCAGACCCCACCCGCACGGTCATCGTCACCCTTGCCTCCCCTCCACTCCGGCTCAGGATTTTTCAACTCCAGCTCCACTCGGGCTACTCTAACGACATGCAGATGTTCCGACTCGCCCGATCACCCGATCACAATCTGGGAATCTGTCCAGACTCCATCCTGCAACTGCCATTAGAATATTTACAGTAAGGCATCTGATGGCCGCCTATAGTTATTTGAATAGTTTCGTGCCTTCAGCACTGCAGGGGGATACCTGTGGTGATTGAGGTCAGGTCAATTACCAAAATAGCGTGCCAAGGCAAAAGCGTAGTTTATTGAACGAACTCTTTTTCCTCACCATGGCAAATTTGAACAAGATGAATACGACTGTCGTGCGTCCTCATCTTTGATACTACTGACATGCCTCTAGCATCTTATTCTTGCCGCCATTTTTCGCAAGGCATCGACGCTTTCTAATTGCTCAGAAGAATTATGGATATTTTATTATTTTATATTATCTGAAGCTTATTAAAGCATGTGATTTACTTCTTTATGCCATGGTGAGTGAAATGGACAGTGCAATTATATATTAATGTAAATAATAGTGATAAATGTCGGTACCCTGTGAAGTGGCGTTATTATATAGTATTTCGTTATATATTTTTATTTATAATTACTTAGCTAGTTTATCCTCATGGTAGCACCCTTAGGTTAGCATATATACTAAGGGCCTATTATCTTAAGTAAGCCACTTTCATGGGGAACCTAAGCCCGATTTTCAGTTTCTTAATAATAATACTTTGTAAATTTTTATGTAGGCGTAGGCCAAAAAGCCATCTAATAGGCCCAAAATTTTAATCATTTTAACAATTATTCTGTAAAATAATTATTTTTGAAAAACCAATATTAAATTTATTTATATTATTTTTATTTCATAATAATTTTTATATAGGCCATCTAATAGGCCCAAAATTTTATTCATTTTTATTATACAAAATTTAATGTAAAAACAATTATTTATTATATTTTATGTTAAACGACCTCCATCCTAGTTTTATTTCTTTTTCTAATAATTCAAAGTCTCGTTTAGGCCAGTAACTTGTAACTTAGTTTCCATTAAATAAAAATTCAGCTGCAAGTCTTTTTGTTCAAAACTTTTCACGCTAAAAATATATATATATATATATATATATATATATATATATATTTATTTTTTTATATATATATATATATATATATATATATATATATATATATATATAAGAGGAGTTCTTGATAAAAATATATATATATATATATATATATATATATATATATATATATATATATATTATTCTTTTTTTTACAGATATTTCCCTTGCTTTTGCTACTATAATATAATTATAATTTTTTTTTCTACGATTCCTGAAATGTAATTTAGAGTTTATAAAAATGGAGCTCAAAAAAGAAATGAGAAGCAGAAAGCTGAAGATACGCTTAGAAAATTGCCAAAATTAGATAGCTTCTTTACAAAGACAGATAAGGGGCATGAGTCGCCTGATTCTGGTGAACCCAACGCCAGTATCACAGCGGGTCCCTCATGTGATACTGATATCCGTCCCATTTCTGATACAGAACCTGGTACATTTAGTTCTATAGAATCTGCTTCAATGATTGAATCAAGAAGAATTCAGATTGACCAACAAGAGAGTACTAGTAGTACGAACAGAGAAGATCCAACCTCAAAAAACAAACAGAATGATGTTGGGCTATGGGGTGATTTAAGCAAAGATGACATCGTATACTGGGTAGAAAAAGGTCCGTCAGAGTGTCAACACTCAGATGGTTTATTTGAAAAGTCAAAGAATTGTTATGCAAACCAAGACAGATATTGTTCAAAGAGTTTCTTCTATCCCAAAAGGCTAACGGTAAAAAATACTGCAGAGAATGGTTAGTATATTCACCAGAAACTGGTCGTGTATACTGTTTTGTGGGCAAACTCTTTTCAAATTCTCCAAAACCATTATCATCAGATGGATTTTCTGATTGGCGCAACACCTCGCAAGAAAACGTGGCTCAAAAATTGACTTTCAATTAGCAGAACAGATACATAATAAACGGCAGTACTGGAAACACGTTCTTGAACGAGTTGTGGCAGTCATAGTTACTCTGGCAGAGCGTGATTTACCTTTCAGAGGAGATAAGGAAATATTTGTTTCTCCCCACAATGGCAATTACCTTGGATTACTTGAACTTGTTGCAATATTTGATCCTTTTCTAGCAAATCATTTAAAAGAATTTTTAGATAGAGGGTCAGGTGTTACATCATATCTTTCTAAAACAATATGTGATGAATTTATCCAAATGAAGGCAATTAAAGTAAGAAAATCAATTTTGGATGATTTAAAAACAGCAGGATACTTCAGTTTATCTGTAGATTCCACTCCAGACCTGTCCCATGTAGATCAGCTCACTGTTATCGTAAGGTATGTCGCACAGGATAATGGGCTCCCTATTAAACGTTTTCTAACCTTCCTAGAGATGAGTAGCCTTACTGGGGAAAGTATGGTTAAGATGGTACATGATTAAATTACAAATGAATGTGAAATAGATTTTAGTAAGTGTCGAGGCCAGTCATACGGTAATACTGCCAATATGTCTGGCAAATATAAAGGTATGCAAGAAATGTTATTAAAAATTAATAAGTATGCTATATATATCCCATGTGCAGGTCATTCGTTGAATCTTGTTGGTAGAGAAGCAGTTAACTGCTGCTTAGATGCGGTTTTTTTGGAATTGTTCAAGAAATATATGATTTCTTTTCTCAGCTTCTACACATAGATGGGCAGTGCTGTTGTCATTCTTCAAAGATCATTCAAAAGTTCCAAAGTCTTTGTCAAAGACTAGATGGGAAGCTCATTCAAGGGCCACAACTGCAATACGTGACAGTTACGACGAAATATTTTCTGCGTTGCTTCAGTTGTATATTGATGCCACAGAGAAGGGTGAAACAAGAACTCAAGCCAAAAACATTTTGAATAAAATGGAGGAACTAGAATTTATGATAATGTTATATTTGTTGGGTTATTTGCTGGATGAATTTCACAAGGTTAGTCATTCACTGCAAGACCCCAAAATTAGCCAAGATGTATGTAGTAAATTATATGCTTCACTTTCTGATTTTGTTAAAGGTTCCAGAAATCTATTTGATTATTTTGAAAAACAAGCAAAGGACAAATTGCCTGATGTTGATTATAAGAAAATCAGATCTAAAAGGAGGCTTATATGCGAAGATGATGCTTTAGAGAATCTTCCGCCAAGAGACAAGTTCAGAATCAAAACATTTATACCTGTGATGGATGCATTAGAATTATATTTGGCACAAAGAGCATCAGTATACAATGATGCTGAAAAAAGATTTTCTTTTTAACAAAATTAGATGCTACAGAAGAAGAGATTCGAGAAGGAGTTAATACATTAAATTAAACATATCCTAAAGATGTGGACATGAACTTTGCTGGAGAACTCAAGCACTTTCATAAATATGTTAAACATTGTCAAAACCATGAACATGATAATCTGACACATCAGGATCTGTACGACATAATTTTTAATGATCATGTCCAATCAGCATTCCCTAATGTAGAATCAATTCTGAGAATGTTCCTTTGTATGATGATTACAAATTGCCATGGAGAAAGATCCTTTTCTCAAATGACGAGGATAAAAATGAATTTAGAACTACAATGTCTCAAACTAAATTATGTTACTTGAGCCTCATGGACATAGAGTGACAAGCTACGCAGTTTATCATTTGATGACATCATCGGTGACTTTGCTTTGTCAAAGGCAAGAAAAGAAATATTTTAATATAGATAATGTTTGTGAATTTTTAGAAAATAAAACCTCTCTATATATATATATATATATATATATATATATATATATATATATATATATATATATATATATATAAGAATAGTATAGAAAGATGTATATATATATAGATATATCTATAAATATATATGTTATATATAATATAATATTATTATATATATATTATATATATATATATATATATATATGCATAAAGGGGGCCCATTATCCTCTCACAGCTTAGGGCCCCCCCAAACCAACCCGGCACTATATATATATATATATATATATATATATATATATGTTATTATTTATATATATATATATATATATATATATATTATATATATATATATATATATATATATATATATATATATATATATAGTATATAAGAGTATATGAATATATATATATATATATATATATATATATATATATATATATATATCTATTTGCTGTATATATATATATATATATATATATATATATATATATATATATATATATATATATATATATATATATATATATATATATATATATATATATGGTCAGCCTCCCGAAAGCAACAAGCATGTAACAAAAAAACTATAACATCTACAGGAAAATAAATAAAATTTTATTCATCAGGAGACATTTTTATCCATGAAATTAAAAAAAAAAAAAGTAACGCTTTTGAAAATTCAAAATTGTTAAAAATGTTGGAAAATCTGTATGATAACGATAATTTTTTTTGAGAAGCAGCAAGGAGTTCCATCGCAACGAGTGAACGTTAAGGTTTCCAAATGTCGATTTTTTTTTTTAACTAAAAGATATTCCAAGGGTAAACGACAAAGATGGACAGAGTCGGAGTTTCTTGGCCTACTGTCGGCTCGATGTGGTAGTGCAAAGGCCTCAAATGTACCTGACAAACAGATTTGCACTATTTTAGATAAACTCCAGTTGAATTTAAATTCTATCTAAATACCTACTGTATTGTATAATGGATTCTAAACTTATCACTCAATCAAAGCGTTGTGTCTTAATCGCAAATAAATCGATCCCACTTATGTAATAAATTAATCTGTTCTATTTTTATTACCCTTGTAGTAATTATACTTGTAGTTTTTTGTAGGTAATTTCAGTTATTACTCAATACTCAAAGTGGTCAACTAAGCATCATAATCATTCAAGCTGTTCCAGATATACAAAACTGTACCCGTCTTTATATAAAGCAAATGCTAATGCGATAAAATATAACCCCAATGTCAACTCTCAATATTGGTTCAACCGAGGTACTCAAATAAAGAACATAAAATTATCGAACTACAAATCCAGTTATTAAACACTACTGTTGTTAAAATTCAAATGCTAAAGCTATCGATCTAATAAAAATTTACTCAAATTAATGTTAACTAATAAAATTAAGTAACTGGTCTTATTCTTTTATTTATAAAACCCCAAATAAAATCTATAAATATTCAAACGTGTTCAATTATTATTATAACCTCAATCACTATTAATCGAGTTCACTTCTGTAAACTATAACCAATGGCGAATAACTTCAATAATCAAATTTCCTAATTCAATTATGTTGGTATGATTTGTAAAACCAATCTCAAAATCCACTTCAATAACTGTCAATGACAATCAGAAATCAGAACCAATGTGGCTAAGTTAAATCAAAACCAATCTACAATAAAATAATCATACGCATCGATCTCAAATTGAAACAAAACCTTTATTCTATTTACTCGATAGTTCAGTATGCAATGTCAATCAATTAATTATAGACCAAAGCTGAAAACTATAAGTCCCTATGAAGGTCTATTCCAAACTGCCAAAAGTCAAATTTATTTCTAAGTTATTTAAAATCAATACAGTAATTTATTTCAAGTTAAAATTCTAAAAGTCTGTAAATCAAAACAAAAAAAAAACAAACCGTGTCGTAAAATATTGTAAAGTCCAAATCAAAAATCGTTATCTCTGAAAAATCAACTATAGTAACCTATTTCAAAGTACAATTGTAGAATCGTTATATTCAACAAAAAGTCAGCTACTGCAATTTATTTCAAAGTCCGAATAAAAAGTCGTTATTTTTAAACTAAAGTTGTCACTGTAAATGATTTCGAAGTCTCGACTCAACAGTCAACCCTCTAAAAAGTTTAAGTCAAAGTCGGTGTTCACTGTAATACAAAACAAAAATTATATCAAAGTCCAATGTCTGAGGTTCCGTTTTATAAAATTTATAAAATGAAGTATACTAATCACTTTCCAAAAGTCGATAAATTTATTTCTAAACATTTACGTAATAAAAATGATAAACTATCTAATTAGATCTAATTCCACAAACCCAAAATGTCAAACTATATTTAAATCAGGATTCAAACTCACAACTAAAAATCAGTATGTCAACGTATGGTTCTGTTTCAGTAAACTAAGTATACTAAGTTATATTCAAAGTCTATATGTCAAAGGGCTTCCAAAAATTTATAAACTAAGCGGTTTCATAGTTTACAAATTAAATTATGTTCAAAGTCCATAAACTAAATTGTTTTCAAAGTCCATAAACGAAATTGTTTTCAAAGTCCATAAACTAAATCATTTTTAAAGTTCAAAGTTCATAAGCTAAATTGTTTTCAAAGTTCATGAGCTAAATTGTTTTCAAAGTTTTGCTACACGAAACTAATTCTGAGATCAGCTCCAAATCTTTTCAAAACTAAAAAACTTCACAATAACGCCTTCAACCTATTTCTGAAATACCGTGCAATAAATCGTTCTTGAAATTTATTTGATATCCAAACAACCATTCAAAGTTGTGGTAAACTATATTTTAAAATTACTTTAACTCAAAACAATAGTTAAAAATTGTGATAAACTGTTTCTCCAGTAACCACGTTTACCACTTAATACAGTTTCAAATTTTCATACTTTAAAATCTTATAGCGAAAATATAATACTTATGGATAACTGTATAAAAACCTCAAAGTCATCCAAGGTACTTTCAAAGATGTGTGCAATCCCTTTAAAACAAAAATGTTACTCAATAAAAGAAACTCCGTATCAATAGTTTATTTTAAAAAAAAAAAAACAAAGTTAAAAACGTAATATATGTATATACAATCCAGATTCCAAACACCCACAATTGAATATATAAGCGGTTGTCAAATTTCACCGGCTAAATAAGTTTAAACCCTATAATTTTATTTACAAAACTAATATTCTTTCATAAAATATTTCTTAATATCACCACAAGATTCACGTAATTAGTGACAGACGGAATATTTGATTAAACTAACTGCTATAGCTATTATATAAAACGCTAAAGCTGTTTCAAAAATTTTACCCAATCAAAGCATAATCATTGTTATTAAATTATTTTTAGAACCAACGCTAATGCTGTTATATATCCAAGCGTAAATGTTATTTCTTCGAGACAATGACTATAAGTCTGATTTATTGAATATTACTACTGTAATAATCCTAACTCTCGGCTTCACATAACTCAATCAGTTTTAACTTACCTAAGTATTTCCAGTCAATACGTAATAAATAAACAATTATTTTTAAAATCTAAATCAATTTTATCTATATATATATTTACACAAATGTTTAATCAAAAATATACAAAGTTAAATCACAAAAATGAAAAGTTTTACAACGACAAATCAGAACGACTGCTCAAGACGGAATCCAACCAAAGAGTGAGCTCCTGACAACCCGGTCAACGCCATCAAAGTTCGCTCTCGGTGACGTCATCACCGACTTGCCAGAATATTTGCATTTTTACCTCTGCGCAAACATTTTTATTGAACTTTTCCACTTTCTGGATAAATCTCGATTCTAGAAACAAAAATATGTCGATCATTAATCAAATAATAAATTCCTCATTTCCCTATCGTAATTTACTATTCTTTATTTATCAAATTATTCTTCTTTTCTTATTTTATTAAATACTATTTCTAATCTGTGGATTAATCTGACTACTTTAATTACACATATACGCACATACATGCGCGCACACATATACATACACACTTTGTTTACATTTTAATTTTATCAAAATTTCCTTTTTTACTTACATATACGTATACACACACAAAGTTTTATACACACACAATTTCATACACATGTATTTATACACACACATATACCTATATATATATATATATATATTATATATATATATATATATATATATATATATATATATATATATATATATATATATATATATATATATATTATATATAGAAGAAGAAGATATATATATATACATATATACATATATATATATATATATATATATATATATATATATATATACATATATATATTCTTTTTTAAAATTCTTTATATATTCTTTCTTTTCCTCTAACCTAACTCTTCTTTTCTACTATTTACAATGGCCCTAATTTAATGCAATTGACAGTTCAATCTATATGTTATTTTATTTTTCTCAACTCTAGCCCTAACCTAACATTTATTTTTTCTTTAAATTAACTCACTTTCTAAAAATTTTTTTAATAAAACAAATTTTTACTTTACCTAGAATCCACAGCTAACCATTATCATGGGACCCTACCATATCGCCCCCTAAAAGGAAATAACAGGGCTATTGGTGGTTTCTAAAAGTCATCTTGAAGGTTTTCCTCAATTATTTCGTCATCAGATGTGGATTCTACTTTTATTTCAGTGTACCATTTCTTACTCTTGTGAATACGGATTTCCTCTCCTTTATCTAACTTAATCCAATGTACTCTTAGTGTCTCCATGTTTTGACTTTCTTTCAGGAAATCTCTCTCCAACCATCCACTTCTAACCTCGACCCATGTTCTTGGATTGTGTTCGTTTTGACTTGGTTTTACAGGTGCTAAGTTTACGGACCAGAGAGTCATTTTCCGATAATTTTCGTTCCACTCATATCCTTGTTTGGTAAATTTCTTGAATTGTCGTATTCCTTCTCTTAACAATCGCCAAAAGTGTTTCACAGCCTTTTCCTTCATGTGCAATCCGTCAACTAACTGTCCGGGATAAGGTTTATCATCCAATCGAGCATTAGCTTGTACTCTAACTCCTCGACGTTTTGGTTGACTTTGTTTCCACGTATACTGGCCCATTCGAGCTAAACCTAGTGGTTTTGGGTGCATATACTCGATCCAATGGTCATAAAATGTATTCCTGATCTCAACAAAAGCCCGCACATATCGTCGACTTTCTCTAGTGGTATATTGTTGTTCTACTCGCCTTCGTGATAGGTCCAAACGTAATCTCTGTCTATTATATCTATCAAAATCTGGAGTGTACGGCACTGTGCAAATCACTCGGCAGAATGGGTACTTAATTTCCCAGCTGTGTAATTGTCTTCCTAACGTTACAACAAGATTTTCCATTTCCAATTCGTTGTTAGGTACCATTATTTTGCTTTTAGTCTCTCTAAAGTATTCCAATTTAGTGAAATCGCATTGCAATCCCACCAAAACAACAATTTGGATTAAATCATTTCCTTTTCGGTAACTTCTTTCTAATATTGCTTCAGTTAGTTGTAATAGTTCCATGAGTTTTATGCCATTCTTATAACAAAAGATTACATCCTTGTAGTGTGTCCATTCCAGGTATTCGGCTATCGCTCGAACCCTACTATCGCCAATAATCAGTGTTCTTTCGTCGTATTTTTCTATTTTTCTGGTAGTCCTTGGCTTAATCTTTATCTTTCTAGTAGACCTTAATCCAGCACTCATCTTTCTGAAATATAAAAGACATATCAATATTTATTTTTAAAACAATCTATCATATTTTCTTTTTGATTGCTAGGGCGATCTTTTTAGTGATCGCTAAAGCAATTCTTTTCAATTATTTTTACTATCAACATAATCTTTTTCTGAATATCAAGCCAACAACAATTTATTTTTTATTTTATTTCTACATCATGACATTCTCCTTCGAATATCATGATTATTTATTTCTTACTTTGTTGGCCAAGTAATCCCTCAGGGTTACTAGATCAACTATTTATTTATTATCATATTTCGATTGCTAAGGTAATTGTCTATCAATTACTAAAGCAATCTATTTTATACACAGTTTTACAACAAAATTCCTTTATTTTTACAATATTTTACGTTAACTTATTCAAAATTTCCTTAACTATTCCCTATTAATTTCTTCTTGAATCCATGATTCCATGTTAAAGGTATCATAGTATATAGTGTCACCGGACATATCAATGGTATTTTCTGTTACGGATGGTACATATGATTCTGTCCCAAACAATTCCCGTTCCCATAAATCATCTACCTGGATTCCCATATCTGTATATTGTTTATCCTTACTTTGACTAATTCCTTGACCCTAATGGTATCGAAAATTTTTCTAATTTCTTCCAGTTTAGGGCAAACGTATTTTTTACTGGTTCTTCAGTAAATCCCTCAAAATCTTTAGGAAGATTTCTAAAGTCCAATGGATCAAACCCTTCAAAACTATACTCTGATGTTACACTTACTTTTTCCATACTACTATCTAATTTTTTATTCTCTAATTTTTCTAATTCTTTCGGAACTTCATAAAACCTCTTCAAATGCATCTGGTGTACCCGATATAATAATGTTTTCCTATACTTATGTTGTATATAGTACAATACCCCATTCCCATAAACTTTAACTACTATATATGGCCCATGAAATTTTTTCGCTTTTTTCGGAGTTGCTTCAAAAACTAACGGAATACCCCACGGCGTAGACCGCCCCGATGTTCAGGAATCGCGGGTCTTCTCGGCCTCTAGGGTGGACTACCTGGGCGGGGGTTCGGGGACTAATGCCCCTCCGGGTATTTGACAATATCCCCCCTCCAATCCCCCATGCGGCTTGGAGCCCCCTTAAAAAGGGTAAATATCCCCCTTTTGCCATTGCTGCATATACCAAAAAATTTGGGCAAACCAAAAATCTGTGCCAAAAATCGTGCTTGCGTTTAAACGGTCCTTAGCGCCATAATATATATATATATATATATTATATAATATATTATATATATTATATATATAATGATATTTATATATATATATATATATAATATATAATAATATATAATATATATATATATACTATATATATATATATATATTAGGGATGGGCCGGAATATCCGGCAAATCATTCGGTTATCCGGCCTATCCCGGCCAAGTTTGAACTAATCGGTATCCGGCCGTGATTATTCATTTGGTTATCCGGACCGGGATAACCGGATAGTTACTTCCCTAGTAGGTTTTTCCTCGTTGGGGGAAATATCTCAAAATAAATTGAAATTATATATATATATATAATATATATTATTATATATTATATATATATAATATATAAATTAGTATATATATTATATATATATAAATATATATATTAAAGTATATATATATATATAAATATATATATTAATATAATAATTGAAATTTGATGTTACGTTTCTGCCTTCTTAAACCTTTCCCCCAGTGTGTAATATAAAGTTTTAATATTTGGACTTGACATCTGAACGTGAGAGAGGGTCCAATGCGAAGGAGGTGTGAGGAATTACGACATGAAGATAAAAATTTTTTTTCTTGTAAGGACCAGTTGTGAAGGATTAAATAATTTGATTGCCCTGGGAGGGGTGACTCATTCAAGAGGTGGGTAGAGAGACAGGACTTATTAGGGACTAACGGGCACGGCAGCTAAAAAGGTTCGTATCACTTGGGAGCTCTGCAGCCCCACCTATATCGTGTTGAGAGTTGGTTAACACCTGTCTTTTCACCCGGATTAGCCGGTGGAATAGAAAGTTGGTGAGAAGCTATTAGAAGAGATCTTACCGAGTTAATTTAAATTACAGGCATTTTTTATTTAAAAAACTTTAATTATCGATGAACCATTTAGCCTTTGGCATATAATAATAATGAGTGTCTCTAAAAAAGGTGCTATACGTCGTTTATTTATTACGATATTAATATATATTTATTATATCTATGTGGATATATATATATTTATTGATCCAGGCCATAATATTAATTATTATTCTAAATTATTATTATTTATGTTAAAACCACAACTTGAGTTAATTAAACGGTTATATCTTTATTTTAGTAGAAGGTACTATACACCCAATCATTTATTATATTATCGTGACATTAATAAAAAATAGAATAATTTATATTATTATATTATTATCCCAACTTATATATATATATATACCCCATTATTATTAGTGTATGTATGATTAAAAGCCCGTTAAAAACGATCAACCAATATCATTCAGAGTTGTTTATTGTATTTGAGAGAGTACGCCTAACTTTAAAAATTGATATTATTTTGTCAGATGGGAGTTTTTTAGCCACAGTCCGCATATTTACATAACACACACACGAATGCAACTACACCACCACCCAAACACCAACACAAAACTTCACACTTATTTTTCTATAACTAATGGCACAGCCATTCATAATCATAATATATATATCTCTATTCCTGTCACTAGTATATCATATAATAATTTATTTAAGAATATTCTCTAAATAGTTATAATATTATCTCTACTTATTTAATAGTTTAGGCTTAGGTGGTATTTATGATTAATACTTGGAGACTTCTTATTTACCAATTATTCTATATTAGTTGAATTATGTATATTTTTATTTGAGCGTATTGACGTGGAATATAATAAAATATTGATTCAATATAGTTAATATTTAATTAACTAATTTTTTTGTGTAATTTATTTTTTGAGAAGTATAAAAGTCTTTATATAGAGGCATTATTTATCATATAGGGTAAGTTGCTCCAACTTGGTACTAATAGTTTATATGTAATATATATAATCTTGGAGATTTTATTATTATATTATATTATATATATTTAATTTAATTTATAATTATATTTTATATTACTATTATTAGTAAATTTAAATTAATCGACTTAGCAATACATTCATCCTTGGTACCATTGTTCTATGTAAAATCTTTATAATTTTATTTTTTATCATTCATTTGAAGATGCTATATATTCTCTTTATATTTACCTGTACTTTTATCTTTATGATTTATAATTTGTAGACTATCTGTTCTTGTTAAATAGCAAACCAACTTCATATCATGTTGCATATAACCGGCTTCACGTAAAATGTTAAGATCTTAAAAATAGTACAATCACCTTTCAAAACTTATTGAATGATTAAAGTGAAAAACTGATTAAACACATATATTAAACGGCTTTATTTATATATATATCGCGGAATTAACAGATATATTAGAAATGTTAAGATAGATAATGTATTAAAGCTTTGGCACCCCCACATTAGCTATTTTCCATATTGCATAGCTATGCACTTTTTCTTAATACTAATTTGGCCCGCAAAAACATTTTTTCCTAATTAATTACTGCAAAACGGTTGAAAATTACAACTAATGATTAAAATAATAAACGTATGCCTCGTCAAATTATATTTGTTCTGAAAATTTCGTATTGATAGGACAAATAATATAAAAGATATCAAAACTTTTCCTTTCGGTATTTCATTTCATTTTCAATTTTTTTTTTAATGTTTTCACATGAATAGCGGCAAACCTAGAGGCGATAAGCAAAAAAAAAAAAATGATTTTTGGATTCAGCGCAACAAAATTTATACGAAATTAATCTAATATACCACAAAAAATATGTGTTGGACTGTATAATTACCTATAAAAAATAGCACTTGCCGGAACCGGGAGCAGAACCTTTTTTGCTCTGGTTATAAACCAAAAAAAATTTTTTGACACTTGCTCCACCCTTAAAAAAATTTCTACTCCGGCTCTGGCTCCACCCTAAACCTTGCAGTTCGGTAGCCCTGATGAATAGTAAAAAAATTAAATAAAATTTTCAATTTCGACAATTTTTTGAGTTTAAAATGTTTAATAAAATGTTTTAAATGTTTAATAAAACAAAAGATTCTTAATCATAACTTTATTTAATAATTACACGATCAACGTGAACTTTTGAAGCAGATAGATTTATATTATTAGTATGATCTTTGCTAATACATCATATCCAAAGTTAATAATTATATCAAATTATAGACGAAGGAATAAAGAATAGGAAAAAACAGCTGAGAGTGTGATACTCTCTTTTTAGTGCAGTGCGATATTGCTGCAGGCCTAAAATGAGCTATCTCTCCAGCTGGAAGACCTTATCTATATGGAAAGGAGCATAAACTAACTTCCTAGCATACTCTGCGACGTGGATACAATGTTCCTATTATATTGATTGGGAACAAGCTGCACCACAACCACCAACTAAGGATAAAAAGTATTATCACGTAAACTAAATAAAGGTAGGTATGTCAAATCGATCACACAGTGACAAAGGGTTAGATATAATAAACTTTAGCGAGGGTAATTTGAAGGTTTGGGATAAATAGGCGCGGTTAGTGGAAGACTGCTGACCAGCTGGACCAGTTATTTCAGCCTTCTATTACCTCACACAATATTGTTAAAGGTTCGATTCATCCGCTCTGGCCACCACACACTATATACGTATCACCGACGAATATATATCTGTGCTAACTAGTATAGTATATATTAGTATGAGTAATATATATATAAATATATAATAGTATATTATATATATACTATATAATGATATATATATAATAGAGTATAAAATACGTTAATATAATATATTATACATTACTGTTTTGACTAAATAATATTTACCGTTTTATTATATATATATATTATACATATATATACTCATATACTATCTAATTTATAGTAATAGTATATATTATTATAGTAATAGTACTATACACATGAGTATAATCATATTTCACTATATTATTATATTAACTATAACTATTATATATATCACATAATATATATAAGTATAATATATATATATATATATATATATATATATTCCCTTGTAGTCTATTATAATATACTCATTACTCTAATTATTATTTATATATCAATACTATATTACACAGATATAATATAATATATATAATCATTATCTTCCTTTATATATATATATTATTACATAATTTTATATTTATATATATATATAATATAATATATATATATATATATAAGTATTATATATATATTAAGTGATAGTATATACTATATAGTAGTGAGAGTGAGTACGTATATAAGTTTGTTTACACTATATTAATTAATGTATAAGTAATATAAATATTTCTTATATATACCACATCCTTAGTCATTGTATACTGTAAGGATGTGTTATTTATACTATATTGTAGTCAAATACTACTTCATTATATTAGTCACTGAATGTATTATACCTAAATAGTGAGGGTAGATAGTTATTAAATACCTATATAATATCGTTGCATTTCTATAATATTTTAATTGAAAACTACTTATCATATATATTATATACTATTATATAACACTACTATATTATACAGGCCATATGGCCTGTACCGCAGAATGTCCGGCTCCGGCCGAAATTCAGGCCAAGAGTGAGAATTATCTATTTTGTCCGAGGTAATTCGGATTTCTCGGCCTGAATTTTCAAAATTTCCGGCCGGAACCGGAGGATTACTTTCCTTAAACAACTTTTGAAAAAATATTGCTGAATTGTGGAAGTAAAAAGAAAAACTGTTCATCATAATTGGGCAATATTTTTTAAACGTTTTTCTTCAAAAATATTTCTTGCTAATTGAAAATGAAAATAATTTCTCTGAAAAATTGGAGGAACATGGAAAGGAGAGTTAAATGTTTGGCTGAGTACTGCATATATTGGGAATTTAGCTGTTCACTTTCACACCAAATTAGGGAATGCTTCTTTTCCCAGATGAGCAAAATTGATTATTACTGGTAAAAAAAAAAAATTCAATTTCTTAAGAATTTCACCTTTTGAAGACGCCACTTTGATTTTTCTTTTTTTTCCCTTTTTACACTAACTGACTCGCTGTTCACTTTCACTTTTTTCAAACTTATAAAAACTAAGTAACTTTGCAGTAATTTCTTTTCTTAATTGCCTACCTTGACAGTGATTTTGAGGTACTTGCAAATTCTAAGTTTATTGATACATAATGCCACGTTCTTTCTGAAAATGGCTCATCGCCTGAACATTCTTCTGTACTGCTACTACTAATTATATATCCACTTTCTACCTTACAATCATTGTATCATTTCTTCAAGTATCCATATATTTCACTCAATTCTGCTTATTATCATTAGAAAATAACACTCAGTTAGCTATCTATGGATCTACCTAGAAGTATTAAAACTATTATTGTTCATCTTGTTTTGAATACGATTGCCTCTATTTCACTGCTTGCGCGTTTTTATTCATAAATCTAAACTCTAATGCCTCTTACTTCACTCTTTCTTTATTACTCTGCCCTGTCATCCCTCAGAGTTTGAGAGAAATATGCACGGAAGAGCTCAGAACATGATAGAATAATTGAATGATATAATTAGATTACCTACTGGGTATAGTTTTCTCTGTAACCATGAGAAATGGATGCAAAAATACTTATTAGAAATTTTTTCAAAGTATTGTGCCATTTAATAGGCATGTCAAAGCTTAAATAGATTAGATTGCTTTACTATAATATAAACATTTGCAGAGGTCTTTTCAAACAATTTAATTCTTTCGTAGAAATCAAATATGTGCTAGTCCACCTTGTATTAAAACATCATTGAAATTGCATTAATGAGAACTTGGCAGATGTGGATCACACGTCTCTTTTGATATTCTTTTAAGTTAATTACAGCTCAAAAGCTGGTGAATGTATTGAAATGTTGTAACAAATATTCCTACGATATTCTCTACATTAAACGCCACTGTCTTTGAGGAAAATAAGGCATCTTTAATAAATTGAAGTTTATGAATAAAACAAGAATAACTTGTGTATCCTGCTAGATCAGTTCCAAGTTTCATGCTATATGCTCCATCTCGAAGGATCAAATGCGATTATGTTAGGAGGCATTTCCCAATTTATTCATTTAATTTCAAAACTCTCAGGTATTTTAATTCCAGAATGAGGAACCTGGGAAATACTTTCAATGGAGTACACAGTCCAATTTTTTCAAACTTCGCTGGTAAGCCAGAGTTCAGGTTAAAGAAATAAAATGAGTTCGTTTGAATTATTAGTTCTATATATCTGCTAAGTAAATTATATCTGCATCAGCCTTAGATAACTTTCGTCGAATACTGCCTGATCTCAATTTCCTGTATGAAGTTGGTAACATTTCTCTAACAAAAATATTGTCTTACTAGGAATAGAGATATTTTGTTGAAAGTTGGGCATAAGTCTATGAATCCCTTCTCTTTTGTGACTATGAATGGCCGGTTACTCATTGCGATAAAAATTCATTATTTTCTGTGATTTGGCGTCATTGATATGCCAAATCTTATTTTGGGGAGAAAACTCTCCTCAAAGCTCACTTATTTACAGCTTGGAATCTTATTACTCTTTTGTGGTTCCCCGTGTCTAGAAAATACAAGACTCATCCTTTTACTAATATAAAGTTTTGGTGCGACTTCCGTATATTCGTGCTTCAATGATCTGACTTTTCTCATATGCAAAAGTAGGCGTTGTACATAAAAATAAGAATTTATGTTTTTCGAAAGTTATATAAAAAAATATATTTTTTTTTTAACATTTCTTATATAGTTGAAAGAGAATAGAATCACAAGAAAATTCCGGATCGCCGGGAATTCCGTGCCGGAATTCTTTTAGTGATCCGCTGCTAATTCCGAGTTCCGCTGCCGAGAGCTGAAAATTTCAGTCCGTACACCCCTAGAGTGGTATTATAATAGATCTAATATAATATCTAATATATATAGGATATATATAATATTACCAACACACATATATATATACAATATATATAAAAAAAAACAATATTAATTATAGGTAAATTATATATACTATAATATACTACATATATATATATAAATATACTATTATTATTATTAAATAGTATAGGTAATTATATATAATATAAACTAATTATTTATGAGCCAAGCTCAATAATATATAAACACAACTCCCATACCTTTAACGTGCTTTCCCCATA
>JABUQX010112763.1:10000-24031 GCA_015478945.1 Trachelipus rathkii | reverse complement strand
ATGATGAAGTAGTAGAGGGAAGCGGGGTGTGGTATGGAAGTAACCAAGGGAACCAAGGGGGTGGGCCCAGTTACGGTGTGAGAGGTGAGTGGAAAGATGGAAAAAGGCTGAATGCAAGAGATGCTTTTGGGAATGTAAGGAAGTGTATAATCTGTAGATCAGAATATCACTTTGCGTATTTGTGCCCAAAAATGCGCAAAGGAGAAAGAGTGCTCGAGTGGTGAGAATCGAGAGCAGCGAAGGAGGATGTGAGGAATACACGTGAGAAAAACAAGGTGTATGTGGCGGAGAGAAATGAGGTAGCAACTGTAACAGTGAGAGAGACATTGAATTTGGTATGACATGGGGTTATCGGAGATATAGATTCGAGGAATCCATGAAAGGTGTGATTTGTCATTCGAAAAACATTTTGAAATTGTGATGGAACAGGTAACAGAAGCGAGGTTGAAGAAGTTGTGTTGTGAGTATGATAGTGAGAGAAAGTGTATCCGGGGAATTGGATATGAATAAGAGGAATTGGTAAAAAGGTAGTGTTGCTATTAAAGAAACCTGCCAAAATGAAGAAAAGGAAATAATTGAAAAAGAGAAAATAAGGGAATAAACCAAGAGGATGAGGTGAAGAGGAAGAATAGGTTGAGGATGAATAGAAAGACTGAAAGAAAGGAAGCGGAGTAGATGTTGAGGTGTTTGTTTTTTTTTGTTTTTTTATGTTTTTTTGTCTTGGTTTTGTGTGTTTTGTTTGATTGTGTTGTGTATGAGTGGGCGAAACAGTGTGAGAGGAAAGAAGAGAGGGAGAGAAAAGTATAAGAATGATGAGTTTTGCTTTTCTTTTCTTTAAAGGATGAATGTTTCTTGGTTGGAAGGAGAAGGAGAGGAAGATGAAAGAAGGAGTGAAGTGAAGCTAGCCTGGGTTCATTTATTTGGTTCTGGTAGTTGGATTAAGAAGAGGATTGCAGTGAATGATTATTATTTGTGTCTCTTTAGTGAAAGTGTTTGTGTTTTTTAATTTCTTTTATTTTTTTCCCCTTACAGTGAGTAAGCACTGATTTAATGATTTAATAAAGAGTTAATGAGATATTGAAGTAAGGGTTGATTGAGGTCTAGGTTTGGAACAAGGGTACGGTAGATGTTAATAGTAGCTCCAAGGGTTAGTCGTTAAAAGTCGTTGGAACGGATATTAAAGAGTATAACAATTGGAAAAGAACTATCAAAGCCCCCTCCAAAACTGGAACTGGCTTTCTGTACATAACACAGTAACTAAATATACATGAATAAGCCATAAGTTACGTATTAGTAAACTATATAAACAAAGTCCCTGTTTATTTTCAAAACCGTATCTTTGTTTTTTTCGTTGAACTGTCCCTTGGAAACTGGGTCTCTGGGATATTCTACCAAAGTAGTGAGTGTCTTTCGCTATTCTCTGTTATCACTCATTGTCAATAATAATATAATATAATAATAATAATAATAATAATAATAAATAATAATAATAATAATAATAATAATAATAATAATAGAAGTGATATCGTTAGTGAGGAGTATGAGGTTGGTATTCATAGCATTAATATCAGTGAGAGCAGCTATAGTAATTGTAGTAGTTGTAGTAGTAGTAGTAGTAGTGTACTAATATAAATTGCATGAGGTAAAAAATGAAGAAAATTTTTTGTTGTTTGAAATTTTGTTTTGAGGTTTCTCAATGGCATCAGACTTCAATGATTTGATAGCCATAGATTTAGAAGAATTGGAAGGGAGGAAATTTCTGATAATGGTGTGATGAATTTTCTGTATTTCAGGAGTGGAAGTTGTGGACTCATGGGAGATGTGGAGGATTTTGGTTATGAAGATTTGTAGAACAGCTTTCTTAGTTAGTGTGTCTGACCAAAGTCAGGCTGTAGTGTAGAAGTAGAATTAAGTTTTAGTATTTTATTGTATAAGTATCTAATGTTGATTATTTCCCTTTTCAGTTGTTAAGTCTTTTCTTAGAGATTATGGATAATAATAATAAGTAGTATCAGAGTATCAGAAGTTTAATGGTTCATAGGTTCTATAGTGATAAGACAGTTTATGGATGGTAAAGGCTACAGTGAAGGTAAAAGAATAGAAAGTTGTTTGTGGTGGCAACTAACAATAGTGATAGGTAAAGTTGAGTGCAATTTAATAGTGGAGGTGCTTCTATACCTAACTGTGATACTGAGGCCCATTCAGATACCGCATAAGACCAAGGTAGAAAAGAAGGAAAATTGTTTCGTTGTGCTTACCCTTCAAAAGAAGGCAATTTCCTGCCTTCGTGTCTAAACAACTACAATCAATTCTCTTCTACATGTAAGTGTTTTATTTTTGTCTTTTCGTACCACTAGATACAGGAAGGGGAGAGGGTAGGCTTCCTCTCATGGGTGGTATTTGGAGGACCAGACCATCTGGTTTAACTCCCGATTTGAAGTGTAGTATAACACTGTTTCTTGGAGTAGTGGAGAAGAAAAAATGGGTGAAGAAGGTGATAGTAGTGGTGGTGATGGTGATAGTGGTGGTAAGGTAAGAGAAATAGTTGAGAGGCATAGTCGTCGTGCTTGTCCTGAGTTTGATGGGGGAAACAAATACCGAGGTGTATGAAATGTGGAAAAGGAGACTTAAAGTATGGTATGATGAATGTGGTGAAGAGTGTAAAAACCCTGTGGGTGAGGTTTTGTTGAGTTTAAGGACAAAGGCATTCGAGTCTGGAATAAGAGATAGCTATAGATCCAAAGTACAATGTGTTCTGATGGACAATCTTAGGGGTGTATTAGGTGTGAGAAGAATTGATAAAATGAAGAATGAATGCATTAGAGAGTTGTGTGGTGTGATGAAAGGGGTGAAAGAGAATAAATGAAAGTATATATATATATATATATACATACCGTATACCACCACTATCACCATCACCACCACTACTATCACCTTCTTCACCCATTTTTTCTTCTCCACTACTCCAAGAAACAGTGTTATACTACACTTCAAATCTACGGTATTCTACCAAGTTCTTCACCGTACACTATACACCACTACCCCCAGAGAGAAGCGAACTACGCTCTGCTACCACTGATTAAAATAAGTTGGAACAGAAAAAGACAAAAATAAACACTTACATGTAGAAGAAGAACTTGATTGTAGAGTTTAGACGAAGGCAGGAAAATTGCTCTTTGAAGGGTAGCAACAACAAAAATTTCTAAACTATAGATATTTACTATCTAATTACTTACAAAACTAAACAACAATTTGTATCTAACATATGACAAACCCGTTAATACCTGATGCATCAGCTATCAACTAGGTATAAAGGTACCCCTAAATATAGAAGCACCTCCACTATTAAATTGCACTCAACTTTACCTATCACTATTGTTAGTTGCCACCACAAACCACTTTCTATTCTTTTACCTTCACTGTAGCCTTTACCATCCATAAACTGTCTTATCACTATAGAACCTCTGAACCATTAAACTTCTGATACTCTGATACTACTTATTATTATTATCCATAATCTCTAAGAAAAGACTTAACAACTGAAAAGGGAAATAATCAACATTAGATACTTATACAATAAAATACTAAAACTTAATTCTACTTCTACACTACAGCCTCCTGAACTTTGTCAGACACGACTAACTTAAGAAAAGCTTGTTCTTACAATCTTCATAACCAAAAATCCTCCACATCTACCCATGGTCCACAACTTCCACTTCCTGAAATTACAGCGTCTTCGATCAATATATATTATATATAATATATATAATATTATATATATATATATATATATATATATATATATATATATATCTATATATATTATATCATATATATATATATAATATATATATATATTATAATACTATATATATATAAACATATTCACACATTTTTAGGTTTAAAATGAAAAATATGAATAAAAATGAAAAATGATAAAAGTGAGAATGTAAAGTTAAAAGATTATGAAGGAAAGGAAACTGAAAATATAAAAAAAAATATTAAAATATAGAAATTGAAAAATAAAATTTTTTTACCTGAGTAATGAGTGAGTAGACAAAATAAATTTCTTCTATTATTATTATTATTATATTATATTATTATATATTATTATTATTTTATTATATTATTATTATATTATTATTATTATTTGACAATTAAAATATTTTTAGGAGGGATAGCGAGAAGACACTCACCTACTTTGCGTAGATTTTATTCCCCAGAGAACCCAGTTCCAAGGACATGTCAAAACGAAAAAAACCAAAGAGTATAACTTCTTGGGTGATAAAATAAACAGGACTTGTTTATAATAGTTACTAATACGTAACCTATGCTTAGTTCATTTATATTTAAGTTTATGTTATAGCTTTATTACATGGGGGATAAAATTCTGAGGGGCGGGCTTTGATAGTTCTTTTCCAATTGTTATACTCTTTAATATCCGTTCCAACGACTTTTAACGACTAACCCTTGGAGCTACTATTAACATCTACCGTACCCTTGTTCCAAACCTAGACCTCAATCAACCCTTACTTCAATATCTCATTAACTCTTTATTAAATCATTAAATCAGTGCTTATTCACTGTAAGGGGAAAAAAATAAAAGAAATTAAAAAACACATAAACACTTTCACTAAAGAGACACAAATAATAATCATTCACTGCAATCCTCTTCTTAATCCAACTACCAGAACCAAATAAATGAACCCAGGCTAGCTTCATCACTTCTTCTTCATCTTCCTCTCCTTCTTCCGCCAGCCAAGAAACATTCATCCTTTAAAGAAAAGAAAAGAAAAAAACTCATCATTCTTATACCTTTCTCTCCCCTCTCTTTCTCTCACACTGTCGCCCACTTCAAACACAACCACACCAATCTCAAAAAAAACCCACCACAACAACCCACAACGACAACCAAAAAAAAAAACCATAAAAAAACAAAAAAACAAACAAACACCTCAACACACCTACTCCGCTTCCTTTCTTTCAGTCTTCCTATTCATCCTCAACCTATTCTTCCTCTTTTTCACCTCCTCCACCACATCCCTTCTCTTAAATTCACTTGACCAACTTCCATCACTCACAACTAGCTCTTCCTTCTTGTCACGCTCTTCCATTCCACAATTCTCCGACGCTTTCTCCCATATGTCCCTTCCTTTTTACCACCATCGTTTCTCACCCCATCCCCAGTTAATCACATATTATGTTGTACTAATCTCTTCATACTCTTTCCTCCTTTCCTCAGTTCTAACACTTTCCACCTCTTCCACCTCATTAGCTCAGGAAGACATATGACTCCTCAACTACTACGTTATTAGTCCCAACAGATATTTATCCCTCTTACCCATTCCCACCCCTGCTTCATGCCTCACTTTCTTTCTCTTTCACGTAAATTAACACCAAACCTCTTTTCCTCTACCAACTTCGCTCCTCTCCTATTCATAATCCACATTTTCCCCACCGGAATACACCCTTTTTCTCTTTCACTATTCCATCACCCACCAAACACAACTTCTTTCACCCCTTCGCTCTCTGTTACCCTGTACACATCACAAAATATTCCACAAATTTTTTTTCCGAATGACAAAAATCACACCTTTTCAGATTTCCCGAAATCTATACCCACCTCCATCCTGATAACCCCCAAATCAGTCAGAACCAATTCCATGTCCCTCTCACCTGTTTTACAGTTGCGTACCTCATTTCTCGTCCGCCACATACCCTTTGTTTTCTCACGTTCTACCATTTCCCCCTCACATCTCCTTCCGCTGCTCTCTCGATTCTCACCACTCGAGCACTCTTTCTCCTTTCTATCATTCAAAGCATTCTTGGGGCACAAATACGCAAAGTGATATTCTGATCTACAGATTATACACTTCCTTACATTCAAAAAAGCATCTCTTGCATTTTCAGCCTTTCCCCATCTTTCCCCGCACCTCTCCAACAACCGCGTAACCTGGGCCCACCCCCTCTATTGCCACCCCCTTGGTTCCCATTGGTTTACTTCCATACCACCACCCCGCTTCCCTCTTACTACTGCATCATTTCCCCCCCTTCGCAACATAAAAACGTACACCCCCTTCCAAACCCTTCACAAATGTTCACCTATCATTCCTTTAAAAAAAATTTTAAACTCCCACACATCCTTACCACAATACGCCCAAGACCATTTGCTTCTGATATTCAATCAATATTCGCTCCTGTCCAGCAAGTGCACACATTTCATATCTACCCCTAGATCCACCTTCCCCACTACCTTACCTTTCTCCTCCACCAACTCATACCTATTCACATACTCTCTAATAGACTCACCAGTTTTCCTCTTTATGTAAAAATACTCACACAGGCGATCATATCTGTCTCTCTGCTTTTCTTTGGCATACTTCTCATCTAACCTTTTCACAATAACTTCCACACCCTCTTTCTTTCCCAACGACCTCCACTCCACCTTGACTCACACACTCGGAAAGCACTTCGCCCCAAAACTCAACCCAAAACCACACCACGCGGAATTTCTCGTCGGTCCCTCACGCATACACATCATACCAGACATCCAAATGTTCAATTACATACTCTCAAATCCACTCTATTTCACATCGCTTTAAAGGCTCACGCGGTGTAATATGAGTTTCACACCTACCACCTCTCTCAACCCAACCACCTTCTTATTACTATCACCATCACTTCCTTCACCCTTAACCATGACAAACCAATTACCTAATACACCAGTGCGCAGCTATACAACCCCAGAGGTTCGTTCTCTCGGAACTACGCTCTGCTACCACTGACAATGAGTGATAACAGAGAATAGCGAAAGACACTCACCTACTTTGGTAGATTCCCAGAGACCCAGTTCCAAGGTCTATTAAGATAAAAAAACAAAGATTAACTTCTGAGGGTGAAAAATAAACAGGACTTGTTTATAATAAAATACTAATATCTTTAGCTATTTTTGATTTTCTTTTCATTTATATTTTAGTTATGTGTCATAATGTACAGAAATGCCCCAGTTCCCAGAAATTTTCCAGCCCTCAGGGTGCGGGCCCTTTTGATTTAGTTCTTTTCAATTGTTTTTATACTCTTTAATATCCCGTTCCAATCGACTTTTAACGCACTCAACCCGTTGGAAGCTACTATAACAAGTCTTTACACGTTTACCCTCTGTTCCAAATCCTAGACCTCCAATCAAACCCTTACTTTCAATATCTCATTAACGTCGTTTATTAAATCATTAAATCAGTGCTTATTCCTATGTAAAGCAGGAAAAAAAAATAAAAGGAAAATTTTAAAAAACACATAAAAACACTTTCACTAAAGAGACACAAATAATAATCATTCACTGCAATCCTCTTCTTTCTTAATCCAACTACCAGAACCAAATAAATGAACCCAGGCTAGCTTCAATCACTTCTTCTTCATGCTTCTCTCCTTTTTTCTATAAAGATAGGAAAAGTAAATTCTTCCTTTAAAGAAAAGAAAAAGAAAAAAAAAACTCATCACATTTATTATTATTATTATATTCTATTCAGTAATTATTATTATATAATCAGGGTTCACACACTTTCTGGAAAGTCAGTGGAAATCAGCTGGAAAAAAAAAAAAATTGCGTCAGGCCGGAAAGTCAGCGGCTGAAAACGTTTTTTAAAATTATGCTGAAAGTCAGAGGAAATCCACAAAAAGTCATAAATAAGTCAGGGAAATTTCTTAAATTTCCAAACCAATATGAAGAAGTGATCCATATTTTTGAATATGATTTTTTTTCCCTTACTGGTATAATTGTCTGTGGAATGCAGAAATGTATTTGATAAAGTGGAATGAATAAGGTAATGGCGAGGAATGACTATTCCATAAAATCTACTTCTATCCTGTTTCTTCTATTTTTAGTTCACACTATTACCTACTATTCTCCTATTCTGTTTCGTAGATAAGTTGTATCCTTCCAAGTTCATGCTCCTTCCGATTGAAGGTTGATGGTATATGGATGTGTTTTAGACTTATGACTTATGACTTAATCTGATCTGTTTATATCTTTTTCTTTTTAGGAATTATACTTTTTGAGTGTTTTTTTTGAGGTTTGAAAACGAAAGCTGATTTTTTGATTTTTGTGCGCAGTGAAAGGGTATTATTATTTTATTTATAAAATGACTTCAAGCAAAAAAAAAAACACTTAACGACCAGTGGCTGGACCGTCAAAACTGAAACCTTGTGTTCATGTGTCGTGTTCACAGATTTACAATGTTTCGTACTTAATATTATGGAACAGATTTACAATGTCTGCTAAAATGCCTGCTACAACCAAACACACTAAGCTCTTTTTTGCGCATTAGATTTCTACATGACCAAACTTTGCAATGCCAGACTCTGTGCCGAAATCAAAATGACAGAATAAAGATTATATAGAAAGATATCCTCTGAAGTTCCAAGCCTGTTCAATGGCTCTCATCATTGGATCCTTTAGCTTATAGTTTTTCATCAAGCCCCAGATGACAAGGGAAACAAGAGATTTGAATTATTGCCTAGAGGCCCATTGTACACCAATGACGCATTTCTGTGCTGCAGAAAAAAAAAAAAAGCACTATTACTCAAACATGACAGTCCAGTCTCTTTCTACCTGTTGAATTTTTGAAAATTCAAAATATTTTTGGAATGTGATTGTATTTAATATTAAATTACAACAGATTTGTGAAATGTATTTTTCTTTCTTTCTTCTTATAGAAAAATGAATTTAATTTTAAAAATTTGTCGCAAATTATTTTTTAAAAATTATGGACTGATATTTTCCAGTGGAAATGCGACAGTGGAAGGAGGGTTTCTATAAATTAAGCAAGGTTTTATACAAATCTGGAATGAAAAGAAAACATAGTCTGATTTCCTCAAAGAACAGTGCACAATGCTATAAAATCTCATGAAAGTATTTCCATAAGTATCCTATTCACTCAAAAAAAATGTTGACAAATGTTAAGAGCTGCCCATAGGAGACCATCCTCGATACGTTGATTCTCAAAAGAGGTCAAAAAAAGAAAGAAAAAGAGTAAGAGAAAAATTAAAAAGGATTTGAAAAGAAGAATTATCCAATTTTACAGGTCAACTATCAATAAACTTGCAAATGACGAGCAGAGAAGGATGTTTTAGAAGTTCATCTTTTAAAAGAAGAAGCCGCTGTGAAAAAACATAAATTTCAAATGCTTGAGAAGGAAAAGTTAACATCTAAATCTCCCCATTTATGAACTTTTTGTGCATTACAAGTGCGGACGCTTATTCACCCTAGGCTAGTTAAGGTAAGCTATTTAATTATTATCTTGTTGTATAAATAAAAACTGTTTTTCTTTTTTTTGGGAAAAAATAAAAAAGAGTGCTTTGGACGGCTATGGGCGTAAGTAAGGCTGATTTTACTTAAAAAAAACAAAAAAAATTTTTTTAAATTCATCCATTAGGTTGATGAACAATTTCTAAAGTAAATTTTCAATAATTTTTAATGTATGAACTGAGTAAATGTAAAATGGCTTGCAATAAATAATTTAATTAATAGATATTTTATACACCAAAAAAATAACGTGAACACGCTAGGTCAAGGAAAAAATTTGCAGATTTTGGTCAGGAAAGTCTCAGGGGAAATCAAAATTCAAAAATTTAGTTTGAAACTCTTTTATTAGTATTATTATTATTGTATTCAGTTAGGTTCCTCTACTTATTATATAAAGTCAAGGGAAAAACAATTGTCAGGGGAAAGTCAGGGAAACGGTTTTTAAGATATGCTGAAAAGTCAGGCCAGGAAATTTTAAAATTTCAAAAGCATATGTTGAACTGATTAATAGAAAAATTAATAATTTCGTATACATTTTCAGTTCCACACTGTTGTCATATGACTGAAGACTGATATTACTTAATTGAATGAACAAGGCATGGGCCGAGGCAATGACAGTTCCATAAAATCTACTTCTATTCCGTTTCTTTCTATTTATAAGTTCACTACTACCTACTATTCTTCCTATTGTGATTTCCGTAGAGGTTGTTCCAAGTTCATCCTTTCCGATTTGAAGGTGATTGGTATTATGATGTGTGATAGACTGTGTATGATTTATGACTTAAATCTGTTTATATCTTTCTTTTTTTAGAGTATTTTAATTATTTGAACGGTGTCGTTTTTTTTTTTTGAGGCTTTAAATTAACCCCTTCGTTTTTGGGCAGTTGAACGGTATTGTATTATTTTCATTTATTAAGAATTGACTCAAACAAAAAAAAAAAAAACTAACCTTTATACTGGAGACCACAGTGGTTGGAATCGAGTCAAACTGATCTTGGCTTCATTCCTGTTCAACAGATTTTTACTATTCGTTCTAAATATTTATGGCCAAAAGATTTTTCCTAAGTCCTACATATATATATAAAATGCGTCTTCTACTACTTAACCTACAACAACTAAGCTTTTTTGCATTAGATTTACAATGACCAAACACTTGAATGCCAGATCTTGTGCAAATCAATAAGTTGACAGGAACAAGATATTAGAGAAGATAGTCCTCTGAAGGGTACAAAGCCTGGTCCAAGGTTCCTTCTTTCATCATTTGACTCCTAAGTTATGAATTTTTTCATCCAGCCAGCAGAACAAGGGAAACAAAGATCTTGACTTATTGCTAGAGGCATTGTAGCGGTTTTACGTTAAAATAAATATAATAACCCCCTCAAAATAATTGAATAAAAACAAAAGCACGTGAGTCTGGTCTTCCAATAGTGATTAACATTTTCGTGCCTGCACGCTAACAGTTTCCCAGCACCTATAAATTTATATACAAAAAATAACAAACCGACACCGCATATCATACAAAAAATCTTATCCTTAAACTTACAAATTTACCTTAAATTTTTAGAAAAAAATGATAAATCCACACTGATTATATTTATCACCACACACACAAACTTATATATATGTATACACGATATGGTTATGCACTAATGGTGTGTACCAAATATTTTATTCTACGTTGATATACGAATACACTAACTATAGTATACACGTGTTACCAATACTACCACCAGGCTATTACAAATACCATTATACTCCGATATTAACAACAATATTAATATTAAAACAATCAAAAAATCTAAAAATCAAAAAAAAAATACTTATACAATAAACGCGAAATAAAACGATTAACAATACAAAATAATGTCAATTCTGGCAAATATTGTTTTTTAAGTTTTTGGGTTTACCAAGTATGGTACTACTTTATTGTCTTTGAGGTATTGAGGTACCACTTTGTCAGTTACTGTACCTACACTATTTAAATTTCACTTTCAACTTTGTTTTTCGAATGTTAAGTTTTCTGTTATATTTCTTTCTTTGATACTTTTAAGTTTCCAATTTGTTTTCCCACTTTATTCCAAAATAGATTTTCCACCTTTATATTGTCAACTTTCTTTTCAGTTATTGGATCTCTTTCTGTCTGAAGTCTTTCATTTTTATTTTCTACTTATAATTTTATAATTTAATTTCCAATTTTAAAGTCAGTCCTTATTTTCCAATTTAATAAATGTTTTATTTCAGCTTCCAGTACTTATTTAATACAATTACGTTTAGGTGTACCACACTGTTTTCTTTAATACAAGTACGTTTTAGGTGTACCACACCGTTGAATTAAATTGATACCACCCAAGTACCAACCTCGTCGAAACCTAGCTGCCAAAAAATGAAATACCACCACAGAAAACTGGTAAACAATCCAGCTCCAGAGAATCTCGACCTCAAACAGAATGGAGTCCCCAAAAAAACTGAAAGGAGACAAAAATAAACAAATCCTAACATGACAACAATAATATATAGAAAAAATGAAAAATAAAAAGGGAGTCATTTAATAAATTATAACTTTTTACATTAAAATGCAACAAATATAGAAATAATATGCTTATAATTTATATAAGAGTCAAATTAAAATATAACACAAAATTAAACACTTTCGTAAACACATTAAATAATCTCCTATTTGCCATTAACTTATTAGACATTAATCATCTTTTTCAAATCACAAAATAAAACTTCTTTAACATCTCTGCATCTTAATTTTTAAAAACTCAAGAAAATTTTAATGCGTAAAACAGATTCAGAGACTTCAATTTTTTAAATATTAACAATAATTCAACTTAGTAAAAAAAAGTACAATATCAAAAATAATACTTTAGCTAGTTATCCTGACCAAATGTTAGTAGCCAGTTATCCTTTATTCTTTCTTCCATTTAACATCTTCTACTTCTCTACTTCTACTGTCTAACCTCCCTTTGAACCTCAAAACCGGAACTCTGACTCTATAAAAACAGAAACCTACTAATTTAACTGTGAATGATAGACTGAAATTGAAGAAGGCGAAGTCTTTTTTGAAAATAAAAAAATGGTTCAATCTGACCACTTGAAGTTTTGATGCGAAAAAGAAGCAGTTTTTTTTACCTCTACCATAAAATTAAAAGACAAGCAATTCCACATTCAAAAAAAAACATACACCTTGGCCAAAATCCTATAACTAGTACACCACTTCCATGCATCCGGAAATCCCATTAGAAAGAAGTTCTCTCAATATTATACCAGTAGATCCTTATAAAAATATAAACACGTAAATGGCTTCATAAAAATTTAAAATCCAAATAAGATCTCGAGTTGGGTTTCTCCATCTTATAACTAAAATTCCCAAATTTTCCCAAATTATAATGGATATCATGAAAAACATTTATCATATTAATATGCTCAATTAATCAATTTTTACTGAAAAATACATTCAAAATTTATTTTTCTCTTTAGATTAATTAAATTAATTAAAATGATTAATTAAAAAATGAAATTAATTAATTAATTAATCCCCCACTTGCCATCTTTTCTTACAACAAAACAAATCACACCCCAAATAAAAACACTATTTAAGAGCTGCAATTTCTCCCAAGGCACTCCGTGTTCGTTGGACGTTCTATATCTATTCGAGCGTTCACCTCCTCTATCATCTAGTTCCACCCTCTTTTGATTTATCCATAAAAACAACGACAAAATTATCATATTTAATGTTGACACAAACAAAAAAAAACGAACTACCACAGCATTGTACAAACCAAAGATATTCAAAATATAAACCAAACTCACACTCTCACTTCTGTTGCTCCTTTCGTAGAAAGCAAAACCACAATACTCTACCTCTCTGCGCACCCCAAGATAAAGGCTACATCTACCCAGAATACAAAATTCAAAATATTTTCTGAGCGTAACTCTCACTCTCTCTCTCCTTTCTCACACGAGGACTGATGACAGTTTTTTTCCAACTCTTTCCAGGAAGTTGATGAGACAAAAACCGACAGAAAGACCTCGCCCAAATTATTTCAAAAATCTACGCACTCACCACTCAATTTCGCAATGGAAATACCCCAGTGGCAAGCCGAAAGAAGGTTCTCTCGAGTAAAGTTTTCAACCAGCCACTCTCTCTCGAGAATCTCTAAGACGAACAAAGAGGTTCGCTGATTTCTTTCAAAGAATCACGTGCACTATGCGCACTAAACGATCTCATGAAACTTCATAAGAGCCTCGTCCCTCTTCAAACCCCAAAACTAATGTTGACAAAATGTAAGAAGTCACTGCACATAGGAGATATGCACAGAACATCTTAACACGCACTCAAAAGCAGAAAGAAAAAAGAAGATGTAAAAGGCAACGTTCTATATGTGAAAAATTTGTGGTTCAAATGAATAAATCAATAAACAAATTATATAAGAAAGCAAGAGAAAGTTTAGTTAAAACTTAGAAAGCTATTTAACAAGAAAGCAGACGAGCATTATAAAATCAAAGAAAATTCGGAAAAATTATGAAAAGAAAAGAAAAAAGTAACTAAATTCTCCCCATTTTTAGAACTTTTGTAGATCACATTAGAAGTTCTGGATCGCTATTCACTAGGCTACTCAAACTGTATATGATATGTAAGCTCTCTTAATTTATTTTTCGCTTTTTGTGATATAAAATAAAACTGTTCCGTTTTACTTTTGGAAAAAAAAATATAAAAAAGGATT
>JABUQX010112763.1:0-5000 GCA_015478945.1 Trachelipus rathkii | reverse complement strand
ATTTTAAAATTCAAGAATTAAAGAGAAGAGGGAAAAGCTACAAGTTAAGAACCAAACAAGAATTTTAGAATACAGCAATAAGACCAGAAACGGTACAAAAACTTGCCAAAATAACAGAAAAAAAATTACATCAAGTTGACATAAAATTTTCCATCAACCTCGGTTCCTCTCAGGAGTGAAAATTTTACCTCACTGTGATTGAAAATCAATAATATAATTTTTTAAATTATCAATATATAATATTTTATTTCTTGCCAACATACTGTGCAAAAACAAATAGGTTTTCCTTGCATCTATTTCATTGTTATATTTATTTACCATAAATAATAACACTCTACTATAGAGTAGTTCTCTCCTCTTTATGAATTAGGCCTCTATGCCTGATGAGATGGTACTCACTAGGTAAAGTTCCCTATATATAATCCATTGAATAAGGGTACTAGATGCCTGTAAGTAGTGATATATTACCAAGAGGAAGTTCCCCTCCTTGAATAGGGCTAGGCCCGTATATATATATAGTGAGTATATGAAATTAACCAAGAGAATATACAGTTTCCGCCTCCTTCTGAATTAAGGGTCATGCCGCGTAGGGTGTGATAATTATCCATAGAGAAGTCCCTACCTTATGATTAGTGGACTAATGCTCCGTGAATATGTGGTGATATACTAGAGAAGTGGCTCCCTCCTTTAATATTAATTAGTGACATAATGCCCGTTATTAGGCGGCGCGCGGGGTGCTCAGGGGGACTGCGGTACTAGGGGTGAGCGGGGGGGGCGCGTAGTGCAGGTTCTTCAGGTGTAGTGGGGGCGGCGTAGGTGGGGCTGATAGTAAGTATTAGGGGCCGGGGTAGTACTGGGGCTGACGGTAGTCACGGGGTAGCGTGCACGGGGGGATAGCTGAGGGTATGTGAATTACACTAGTATACAGATATTCCCCTCCTTGAATAGCTATATGCCTACTGTGAGGTGTTAGAATTATACCTAAGAGAAGTATTCCCTCCTTGAATAAGGGCTCTTGCCCGTGGATGGATATATAGGGGGCCTGTCTGCCGTTTATTAGTTTTCAACGAAGTGTTTCAATAGTAAGTGTTAATGACATTATAAGTCGTCGCAATTTCATGAACGCCTGCTGTCAGGTAATAATATAAAGTAGCTTTAAAGCCCGTAGATAGGTGTATGAATAATTTATAAAATATAACTATTTAATAGAAAAAGACGAATAAACCTCCTATATTGATATAATTAGGGTACCTATATGTACTCCGTGAGGTGGGTGAATTACCTAGAAGTTCTCATCTTATTAGATAATATAGTGAGCTATAGTTATAATGGCTTAGATATGATATAGTATATAGGTGTGATATTAATTATAGAGAAGTTCCTCCATTACTTATCTTTTGAATTATAAGGCTAATTTATGATCCGTGATATAGATGCTTGTTGAAATTAAACTTTAAGTAGAAGCTCCTCTCCTGATAGGGCCTTGCCTAGTAAAATAATATAGGTGATATATAAATATTATATAGTAGAAAGAGTTACCCTCATCCTATAGTGTAAATATAATAGCTAATGGCCGTGTGATGATTGTAATAAATTACCCCCTTAAATCGATAAATAGTTATAATCACCCTACCTATATATTATGTAGTGAGCTTTATATACGCCCATGACTTAGTAATCTGCTCCCATGTCAATCAGTATTGCCACAGTAACAAAGATGTGCATTGCTATTATACCTTATTGAGAGATTGTCGTCCCACCTCGTGTTTGAAATTCGAAGTCCTCACCAAATTTAAACTTCTTGACCCTCCGCGTAATGAGAGAAGTCAATAGTCTGAAGGAAAAAGAGTATTCCACTCTCCATTCTCACTATATATATTAATAAAATGATCCCTTTTAACTTATACTTTCCTCTCTCTCGTGTATTTAAAGGAGAAATGAATTCGTTTTTTGAAATTAAATAAAATACCTTCAATAAATATATAATAAAGAGAAAATAAAATAAATAAAAGATTGTCCCCCTGATTGAGAGTATATAGCTATTGCTTTAATAGTATACTAATTATGAAATGGTTGCGTGACAATGCAGACTTTTGGCAGATTAACCTAAGAGTAGGAAATTTTCCTCCGCCACCTTTCACCTTCTAATGTGTAAAAATAAGTGGACCTCCATGAGTGCATGTGGTGAAGTGAAGTTACCCCTAATGATGTTAGCATGATACCCTTCAGTCTTAGTTAATACATGGGAGGCCTATATGCAAATGCATTTCGAGCCAAGCGTATCAAATATCTGTGTAACTACCGTATAATACAATAAGTGAGTAGTGCCTTATTTCCTTCTTTCTCATAGTAATTGATGTCTCATTAATATTATACGTCAGGTCTCTTCCTTAAGAAGGATTAAAATCGTAATTTAAAAATGTAATCATTTTACAACCAATTATTATAAGCGTTAATTTTAGAAGAAATAATGATCTATGGTGACCGCTCTATACCAACTCTTATATGTAATGATAATGACAGTTGTCGCCTATGATGTGCTCCACCTCTGATGACATGGAAAGTGTTGTTATGGATTTCGACCTCTTTAATTGTATGTATAGTTTCCCCTCCTAGTTAACCACAATTGATAATTTTTTAAACTGCACAGAAGAGCGCCACTATGCCCACATATGCAAAAAAGAATGAGAGTAGTTGTTGAAATAGTAAACCTGAGTACAGATGAAATAGTATGAATACACTACAACAAGAAACAATAGGAGCGTATCCAATGCAACTATAGTAAAGATAGTAAGATAGGTAAAGCAAAAAGTGTGAAAATCTAAAATAGTGAGTTAGTGTTAAAACCCATCCCTCGGCCAATTTATAATCAAACGAGAATTGTAGAGCGGGCATAATGTTTTCCAGTAATAAATATTATAGGAAAATAATTATATGAAATAAAAATTATTATGAATCTAAATTAAAATCTTTAAGGAATGATTTTTTTTTTTTATTGTGTGCAAAGAATAAATTTCTTCCAAATAATTTTTTGTGAATTAATTAATTAGATTTTATATTTAGGGATTCATTTAAAAATTTATTCTACTCAGGATGTGAATATGATAGTGTGAAGATATCTGAAAGCAGATAAATTATTGTAAATTAAATACCTCTCATCGTACTCTTTTTATTTACTCTGAATGAGAAATAAATTATAATTAATATTATTCTTTCAATAACTAACAAAGGCTTGAGGAAATAAATCGCACAATTCAATAAATGATATAAACATGAATCTGTGAGTGTAAAAGAGAAAAATTAAAATAACCTCTGAGAAGCTCCCCTCCTACATATCCAAGATAAGCGCTGAAACAAATAAGAAAATTTGTCTAAGCATTTGCATATTTAAGGAAAAATGATAAGGAAAAATTGAAATTTGTAGAGTTCTCTCGCGATCCATCAGAAAATAAATAAAAGGGCTATCCGTTGAACTGGAGCGAATAATATTAATCTAACATGCCCTTAGAGTTATGATATATACTCCTTCTATATAGTTAAGAAGGCAAATATGGCCCTAGATAGAGCGAACAGGTGAGGAAAAATATTATAAATATATTAAGAAGAGTACTATATGACTCTTATGCAATAATATTAAACAAGACAAAGACTATATGAACCATCTTGTATTAGTGAGTTTAATAGAAAGATTTATACATACATAATAAAGTAAAGAGGTTAATCCTCTGTCCATTTGGTAGTGAAAGCCGTAAGATATGGCACCGGAGAAGGGATATGAGAGATTAATCTCAATAACGCATAATAGAGAAAAGATATCCTCTACAACTATAATATAAGGTCAGGGTCCCTATGCCCCACGTAGAGAGTCTATTGAATAATAACCTAGAAGAAAGTTCCCCGGTGCTCCCACTTTTGGGAACAATAACAAGTGATGTCTTTGTATGCCTCTGTGAGCGAACGGCGTGACGATAATTTAACGTCCGTTAAAAAAGTTTTGTCCGGCTAGTGTGCAATACGAAAGAATGTTGACACCACTCGTTGTGGATTAGGCAGTGTGCTGACTCGGGCCTCTGCTGTCATGTGAGAGAGTGTCTCGCTAGGAATTACTGCCACCTGGAAAGAGAAAGAATTAATTTCATCCCTCGCCTCACACTCTGCTATTACAATTATGGCTATGACCTCGATTATGCTTCAGCGTTGCCATGCAAAGAAATTATGAAGATTATGAGAAAAACTAGAAATGAGAAAAAGTTCCGCAAATAAGACCTTGAATAAGGAGAGACTAGAATAGCACGCCATTTTAAGAAGAAAGAGGTGAGTGTAAGAAAATATACACTAAAGGAGATCATGTGAGAGTATAATCAGCAATCGTATGAGGGGACATAAGTGAGGAATGGAGGGAGCTATTGGAGCCCGTGATGTGTGAATTAACTGAAGAAGAAATTGCCCGATCGCATTGGAATAGAGAGGGCGAGATAGCCCGTGAGAAGGAGAGAGGTGTGAATTATAGAGAAGTCCCCGTGCCTTGAATTGGACTACGCCGTTGAAGTGTGAATTAAAATAAGAGAAGTTCCTCTTGGGGAATAGGGCGGCTATCGGACCCGTGAGAGTGTGAGAATACCTAGAGAGTTCCCCTCCCCTTGAATAGGGCTAGCCTGTGAGGTGTGAACTTACCTAGAAGAGACGTTCCTCTCTTGAGATAAGGCTATGTCCGCTGGGGGCGGCCGGTGTGAATGAGTAGAACCTAGAGGAGAGAAGTTCCCCTGTTGAATGAGGGCTATGCCCGTGAGGTTTACTTAGAGAAGTTCCCCTTCCTTGAATAGGGGCTATGCCGTGAGGTGCAGATGAACCTAGAACAGGTCTCCCTGAAATTGAAATAAGGCGTTTAATGCCCGTGAAGGTGTGATACCTAAAGAAGTTTCCCTGTTTGAATAGAGATATGCCCTAATGGCGGGAGATGAGAGAGAGAGAGGTGGTAGGAGATAGAGAGGACGAATTAT